>CM074718.1:674993481-675214953 GCA_037306005.1 Rhinophrynus dorsalis
TATTTAATTCCCCCCACCCTCCCTATTTTTAGAATGTAAGTGGTTCAGGATATCTGTTATCAGCCTTTACTCTTCAATCTGTGTCATTCATTAGAGCATGCCACTTTGAAGGGATAGTAATGTTTCACAAAAAAGCAGCTCGGATTAATCTTCATAGTATTTGGGGCATGGAGAGTGTTATTTCAGTACTGTCAGAGTTGTAGTTCAAGAGTAATTGAATGATAAAGTATCCCCCTCTCGCCACTTTTACTGATGTAACACTGCTCATCTCAGGGCAGCAAGACTGTCCAGATGGATCTCAGAGAGGGACAATCTTCAGTGATCATAAGGAAAAACCTGTCAAGGGGGGCAGGGTTTTCCTTCTGCTCACAGTAAGAAGACTGTCCCTTGCTGTGACCTGTCCGGCCCCAGGACCAGATTCCACATCTGAGGGTAGGCGTCTTACACTAGGTAAAAGGGGTGGGAGGGGGATATTTTACCATTCAATTACTCTTGAACTACAACTCTGACCGTATTGATATAACACTCTCCATGTCCCAAATGCTATGAAGATTAATCTGAGCTGCTGTTTTTGTGAAACATTACTATCACTTTAAATTTTCATCCTGTAGCTACTACACAGGGTGCACATTGAGGTCCGCTCCATTCACACATACTTACTGTAGAGGGCCATGAATGGCTGTCTCTATTTAGAAGGGTTCCATGCTGTCGGAAAAGCCTGTGATCACGCATTTGCGAGCATCCAGGAGCGAGCTGACAATGCTGACAGCATGCAGCACTCCCTTCCTTATTGCAGTCCTTCAGATCACAATGACTTAAAACAAGACAAATGTGAGAAGGCACGATCAGATTGTGTTTCCTCACTTCCAGGTGACTCCCGTGTATATAAACTGCAAAACTGTTGTTTAAGTGGTTAACCTTTGAGTGCCAGAGCAATGCGTTGCATACCCCTCTGGCACTCAAAGGGTTAATAAGGCAGCTCACAACGACAACTGGTGCATACTCTATGGAAGAACTTATGCATGGTACTGTTGTGCCATCTGGTGAACACAATAGGATATTTAGAAATTTTTCCAGCTCTAATAACTTTTGGCGATACCCTTGTTTAGCTCCGCAGGGAGAGCATTAACCCTTTGAGTGCTACAGCATACACAATGAGTTGGGTTCCTCTCTGGCACTCAGAGGCTTAACCTGAAAGGGTTAAAGTATATCATAATTATTATTTCTCCCTTATGACGCAGTTGGCTTTCCCCAGATGTTCACCTCTTTAAATTAATGAATACAGCCCATAGGACTTGTCCGTTCCTCCTAAACCAAGTCTGCGCTGTTTCTCATCGGCAGGTTTGTCCATCCACGGGGTGGCGTTATACAGAGTGTGTCTTCCTGGAAACAAGCCGTTGGTGCGCAGTTCCACAGCTCACACCAAGCTACATCGTGGACGCCTCAGCCCAGCTGGACTTCTCCCCCAGAAGTAGTTGACCTAACTTTGGACGAGGATACAAGGCGCAAATATTTACTGTAATATTGGTCCCTCTGTGTCTCCTGATCCCACCTAACCCCATTTCCTGCGGCACAAAAGTTCCTTGTAAGATTTCAGATGCTCTCTCTTCCAGAAGTTGCGGAATTCATTTTTTTTTGTTTGTTTGTTTGTTTTTGGTGGGGGAGGGAACGTTTCCACTATTAATTGGTATGTTTTGTGTTTACCGAGCATATTAGAAACTTTGTTTCACTATTTTTGGAAGTCGTCCAAATAACCACAGTTTATTCACCCCATGAAATTGGGAATTTTATTCATAATGTTCAAAATAAGTGGAGGTTTTTAAAAGGGCATTAAAGAGTTACAACATGTATATATTTATGTTAAATTGCATGTTGTAAGTCTGTTTTTTAACATGTTGGAATTTAGGGAGGTATCCAATACAGTGCATCGCATTGCATTGGAGACTTTTTTAGCAACTGATTAAATAGAGCATAAAAAGTTAAAATATCTTGATATTAAAAGGTATATTATTGCCCTTTAAAAAAAATCTACTTCTTCTGTTCTTAACCCTTTCAGCGTCGCTTTACAATGTTACTACTCTAGTCCTTAACCCTTTGAGTGCCAGAGGGGTATGCAAAAGCATTGTAAAGCAATGTGTTGCATACCCCTCAGGCACTCAAAGGGTTAAAGGATAAAATACATATTAAATGTTTTCCTTCCTGCCGAGTATAATACAAGGGTTCTCCCACTGCTCAGAGATGTTTTATAATAAATCACCTTAGCGGCGAGATTATTTTACTCTGCAGGAAAAACCCCTTCCATATCGTGTCAAAGTTTTGCTATTAACCCTCCGATTGCCAGACGGGTATCCAACACATTGCAACATAATGTGTTGGGTAACTCTGGCCGTCCAAGGGTTAATAAGTGAATATCCATTTAAAATTCCCCCGAATCACCAATATCACAATCATGGATTGAAGCACCTTCCTAATTTACTTCTCCCCCCTTTTCGAGATAATTTAAATGCATTGTTTAAAAAAAATAATATATGCATAAATATTTATACTGTTATATTACTAATAAAGGTTAATAACGATATTGTTCTCAGCACTTACACACTGACGAGACAGAACACGGAAAAGGAATTTCCTTTTGTTTTTCTACGAAAACCCTTAGTTCAGGTAATCTTTAAATAATCTTTTGCATGCCAGCCTTCCCTGTAGCGTCCTTAGCACAGCCTTCTGGCACTCAAAGGGTTAAGAGTTTATGATTTGAAGTTAAGGGAACTCTGAAGCCACCATGTCAAAGGTCTTTTAATCCTTTAAGGACCAAATGGTTTGCACAGTATGGGGGGGGGGGGGCCATAAGAAAATGGCTTACCCCAGCTCACTTAAAGGGGAACTGTCACCACAAATAAAGTCTCCACCCCCCACTAATAATTAGCACTCTAGCGATAAGCGTACCAGTGGTGCTATTAGTCAGCATAATTACCCCGTTACTGAGAAATCCTACTTCTGCTGAGACTGATGGCCAGGCAACAGCACTTTAGAGGCATCTAGGCACCTGTGCCATCAGTCCCTTCTGGTACCTAAAGGTACAATGCAACGTCTCCTAGAGGAGACCGGGACTGACAGAGCAGATGCACAGATGTCTGTAAGCAATGATGTCTGCGCTGTTGCCTGGCCGTCAGTCTCGGCACAAGTAGGATTTGTGAGTAATGCGGTAATTATACTGGCTAATAGTAGTATTGTTAAGCTTATCGCTAGATGGTGACTTTATTTGGGGTGATAGTTCCCCTTTAAAGCTTTGAGTGCCAGAGAGATATGCTTTGCTTACCCCTCTGGCACTCCATGGGTTAAGAGCAATACATGCAGTTATTTATAATTTAATTTCTATCATAGTAGAGCTGTGAATGTTAACCCCTTGAATGCTAAAGAGGTCTTCAGCATGTTTTGAGACCTCTCTCTTATCCTAGGGAGTTAATCATGCTCTGTCATTCAGTTTCATTCAGAGATTTACACAGCGACCCCCCCCCCCTTCTCGTGTGCAATTTTGTTTTATTAAAAAAAAAAAAAAAGCCTATTGCGTTCTCAACCAGCAACGGTATCACCATGTAATGGAAAGACTACAAAAGATGTTAAATTACATTTGGCATGAAAAAAGGATCTACGGACTATAATGGCTTTTGAATGAAGCATATCTTCTCAATGTATTAGTATTCGCAAATTATTAATATACAGATTTGTTATGTCTACTACACCTTATGAGGGATAATAATGCTTGAAAATAACGAATAAGATTGTGACTGATATTGGTCACTCTTTAAAGACATAGTAATACTTCGTTTTAACTTTATTTTATTTTGTAGGCATTAAAAAAGCATGAAGAACGATATAAGTCTTATTTTTCAAACCTTTATGGTTTAAGAGATATTCACAAGTGAAGTTTCCCCTCCCGCCCCTTTTACCTAATGTAAGCCATCTCTTCTCAGATGTGGAATCCAGTCCATAGCCCAGACAGATAACAGAAGGGGACAATCTTCTTCCTATGAGAACAATGAAAGCCCTGCCCCCCTTGACAAGTTTTTCAGGTTTTTCCCCTTATCTTAATTGAAGATTGTCCCTCTCTGCAGTCTACCTGGGCACCTCCCTTCTGATCTGGCTGAGCAGTGTTACATCAGTAAAAGGGGCAGGAGGGGGATACTTTGTCATTGAATTACTCTGGAACTACAACTCTGACAGAATTGAAATAACACTCTCCAAAGTCCAAATACTATGATGATTAATTAGAGCTGCTTTTATTATGAAACATTACTATCCCTTTAAAATGCAGCCGTTTGGGGTTATTACCGTTTTACTCTCTCCCTCACTCCCTTTGACTTTAGTACTGACGAAACTGATAAGGTCGACCGGCCCCACAAGTGAGCAGATACGTTTTAAAATTCTCTCCTGTGGGTCAGTTTACTGTATCTTGAACACTAAATGAGCACAGCTATAGCATTCAGGACACAGTAAAATGATTTGTATAGAATAAATGTTCTGTGTATGGTACTGTTCCTGTTTTCATCTCTATCTAAGTTAGTGTAGCCGCTATCTGAGTTCCTTAGCTGACGTCAATGACATGGAAGAGTGGGGAGAATAAAACATTTTTACCTTCAGAATGGCTCTGTTTTAAAGGGATTGTAATGTTTAGTTACTAAAGTACAATCGAGTCTTCTTTATACATTTTTATAACTATGTGTAGCAGTATAACCGTCTAAAACTTTGCTTTTTTACCTTTATTCTCTAAAAAGGTTTCCCCCTCCCACCCCATTTACTTACCTCAAACAGCCTCGGATGTATAGCGACGAGGGGCAATCTTCTTCCAGCATAAGGATAAATCTGCCCTCCTTCATCAAGGGGCAGGGTTTTCCGTAAAGTGAAGGAAAGAAGATTGTCCCTCACTGTGATCTGTCCGGTCCCAGGACCGGATTACAGATCTGAGTGGGAGGCTGCTTGCGATAAGAAAAAGGGGTGGGAGGGGGAAACTTTATTATAGAATAAAGGTAAAACTGCAGCGTTTTAGAAGGTTATACTGCTACACATCGTTATAAAAATGTATAAAGAAGACTCGATTGTACTTTAGTAACTAAGCCTTACTATCCCTTTAAAAAGAGCAAGAGTGATCCCAGCTCCACTAATAAATGTTGAACAGCAGAATTTAATGACTTGAGGTTATTTTTATGCATTACTATGTCTTTAAACATTCTGATAGGCTGACTCTGAATGTCATGTTGAGGTCAGTCCCACAGAACATGTCTTGATGTAGGTCACAGAGATGTTGCAAACTGCCCAGAGCTATCCCATGGTAATGCGGATTGGCAACGATAAGGAAAATATAGTGGATATAAAAAGTCTACACACCCCTGTTAAAATGCCAGGTTCTTGTGATTTTATTTTTCCCCCTCAACGATTTCAGTTTGTTTTGCAATTGAATTGTTCATGTTATAGGTCACATTAAAGGTGGAAAAAGTTCTGACATGATTTATCTTTGTCTCATTCTTTAACATCACAAGAACCTGGCATTTTAACAGGGGTGTGTAGACTTTTTATATCCGCTCTAAGTCATATGGGTAAAGTGGAACAATTCTGGAGAAACTAACTGCACTATATGGAACATTTAAAAAAAATACCCTTTGGTTTAAAGCGGAACTATCACCCTAAATAAAGCACCCCCCAATAATTAGGCATATGGCAATATGCTTAGAAACAGTGCAATTATCACTCATAAGTAGCGCATTATGAGACCAGCGGCCAGGCTTACGCACAGACATCTTGTTTTAGAGACATTTGCACTCCTGTGCTGTCCTACCCGGTCTCCTCTAGGAGGCGCTGCATTGTACCTTAAGGTAACAGGAAGTGACTGATGGCGCAGGCACACGGATGCCTCTAAAGCAAGAAGCCTGTCCATCATTCTCAGAAAAAGAAGGATTTCTTCATAACGCTGTACTTATGCTCGATAATAGCAATGTTTCTAAGCATAAAGCTATATCCCTAATTATTGGTGGGTGGGACTTTATTTAGGGTGATCCGCTTTAAATGAAACTAATAATATACAGAGGACGCTAAAAGTAATGCAATAGCAAGTGCGCCAAAAGTAACGAAAAATCTAATTCTGTGATACAGTTTTTTTTTTTTAATCTATCTAAATCAAACAAGGTGATTGTGACCTGAAAATTAAAACTGTGTGTAAAATATGTTTTTTAAAAAAACAAGCTTTCTTTAAAAAAAAAAAAAAAAAAAAAATGCCTCGCACAGAAATAACCACTGAAAATACATTACATCTGTAACCCAAAGAAATTTGAACAAAGCTAAATAATATTTGCATTAATATAAACAAATTCAAATACAGTACATACAGAGTCCTATACTTGGTCATATTTGCAAAATATTGGAGCAATGAAAGGAAGTCCGTGGAGATTAAATAAAATGGGATGAAAACGCGATCTTGTATACTTAGCATAGCAATATCATTCTTCCTGTAGGTCTTATGTCAGTGCTTCAACTGGAGCTTTTAACCCCTTGATTGCTAGAGAGGTATCTGATGCATTTCTTTCTAATGCTTTAGAGACCAGTCTAGCATTCATGGGATTATAAACTGAATTTGGGTCCCTATGGTTCAATTGGTTTGATCCACAATTTTCCTTTTGTTTGTGTCCTTTATTATGTTATTTACTTCCCTGCCAGCCGCCAAAGCCGTTATTCTCGGCTCCAGGGAACACCAACATGTCAGATGTCAGGATATCCCTCATTAAGCACAAGCAGCGTAGCTACAGTGACTGATTATTCGTCTGTGAAACTCTGTATTTCAGAGAGAAATGCCTGTTAACTGCGGAGACAGGGAAAAAAAACTAATGCTGGGCTATGAGAAAATGGCTGGCTTCAAGATAAAAAATATATATATATATATATATATATATATATATATATATATAGAGAGAGAGAGAGAGAGAGAGAGAGAGAGAGAGAGAGAGAGAGAGTTACAAAATGACATCAATCACTGGACATTACATCTGAAGTTACATGCATCCTGGCACTTGCCTCTTTTGTCGAGTGCATCATGATCTACAAATTATATATATATATAAATACACACACAGTTGAGTAGGGAAATGGCCTGGGCGCTTGCGCCAGTAGGAACAGAATCCAGTTGTAAACAAAAGAAAGGTCAGCACTCACAGGTCCTGATGAAAATGTGACTGTCACATTGAAGCAATGACACTTGTTTAGTAAAATCATAGACAATTACAAAGTCATGTGAGTGCTGGCCTTTTTCATACACACACATATAGATATGTATAGAACTCATGCCATGTATGTGGTATGCATACATAGATGTAGATATATAATTTATGTATGTCTACATGAAATCCACAATGCAGCGACATTCTTCTAATGACTTGCAGCCTTAGGTCTCTTTCAGACAGGAACCAAAAGTGCTGCAGCCACCGGCAACAGTCCTGTCACCCAAGTAGTTCATTCACCTCTCTACTGCATTCCACTGCATACACAAAGCAGAAGGGATGCCTTCCAGCCGACCAATGAGTACCAGATAGTATTGCTTGCTGGCACCCATGTGTGTCTACTATTCACTGGATTTTGAGATGAGGACAGCAACCTCCATCTCAGCTCATGTGAATGGTCTGCAGGTGGTCCTATAGGCCACCACACAGACCCCTGATTACAGCAACTTCACTGCTTTCCTGAGGGAATACAATACATTTGCATCATGCTGAACTTAGGTGCCATCACATAAGGAGATAGTTGACCATGTGAAAGGCATTATAGTTTAGCATGTTACTGTTCACCTCAGAAGAGTGCTGCATTAATGTCTTACACAAGAACAACAGTATGCAACCTTTGACTTTCCAGCTGTTGGTGACTACAATGCCTATCAGCCTCCACAAGCCAGTGGCTGGTTTTAAGTGATGGCAATTGTAGTTTCCCATAGCTGGGGAACCATAGTTGCTCACCCCCCACGGTAGAGGAAAATGATACTGCAGCTGCAGTTTTGGGATCAGGAAGTAGCGCTCATTTCTCCCTCCAGTGGGTAGAATTCTGTGTGCCTAGCACTGTATGTAAATTGGCTACTTTGCATGCAGTGTCAGAGAGAGAGAGGAAGTGACATCATCAATATGACAGCTAAAATAGTTTGTATCTAAGGACTAATCAGGGTTCCAAAAAGGTGCAATTCTGGAGCATAGCTGTATTTTGGAGGGGAAATAAATATTCTTTAAATTTTCACTGATTTAAATGGGGCTTTTAATTCTTTGAATGGTATAGAGGTTTCCAATGCATTGCGTCTCAATGAGTTGTAGACCTTTCTAGCGTTCAAGAGATTAAGCGTAATTTAAATAGAGATGAATTTGCTGAAAGTTCATTTTCCTTCCATAGTACAGTTGGTTTACTCCAGAATTGCACCAGTTTATCTTGATAAATACAACCCCAAGTATTTCATAAAATAAAAATATCAGATAGTGTAAGCCTGTGGTTCTCAATCTTTTTGCTCAATGCACCCCTACCACGCACAGTGTGTAATTCTCAGTGCACCCTTGCCACGCGTAGTGTGTAATTCTCAGTGCACCCCTAACACACACAGTGTGCAATTCTCAGTGCACCCCTAACACACACAGTGTAATTCTCAGTGCACCTGCACCCCCAAACACAGTGTAATTCTCAGTGCACCTGCACCCCTAACACAGTGTAATTCTCAGTGCACCTGCACCCCTAACACACAGTGTAATTCTCAGTGCACCCCTAACACACAGTGTAATTCTCAATGCACCTGCACCCCAACACACAGTGTAATTCTCAGTGCATCCGTAACACACAGTGTAATTTTCAGTACACCCGTAACACATGGTGTAATTCTCAGTACACCTGCACCCCTAACACACCGTGTAATTCTCAGTGCACCCATAACACACAGTGTAATTCTCAGTGCACCCGTAACACATGGTGTAATTCTCAGTACACCTGCACCCCTAACACACGGTGTAATTCTCAGTGCATCCCTAACACACAGTGTAATTCTCAGTGCACCCCTAACACACAGTGTAATTCTCAGTGCACCCGTAACACATGGTGTAATTCTCAGTACACCTGCACCCCTAACACACGGTGTAATTCTCAGTGCACACCTAACACACAGTGTAATACTCAGTGCACCCCTAACACACAGTGTAATTCTCAGTGCACCCCTAACACACAGTGTAATTCTCAGTGCACCCGTAACACACAGTGTAATTCTCAGTGCACCCGTAACACACAGTGTAATTCTCAGTGCACACCTAACACGCAGTGTAATTCTCAGTACACCTGCACCCCTAACACACACTGCAATTCTCAGTGGACCTGTAACACACAGTGTGTAATTCTCAGTGCACCCCTAACACACACACAATGTAATTCTCAGTGCACCCCTAACACATAGTGTAATTCTCAGTGCACACCTAACACGCAGTGTAATTCTCAGTGCACCCCTAACACACAGTGTAATTCTCAGTGCACCCCTAACACGCAGTGTAATTCTCAGTGCACCCCTAACACACAGTGTAATTCTCAGTGCACCCCTAACACATAGTGTAATTCTCAGTGCACCTGCACCCCAACACAGTGTAATTCTCAGTGCACCCCTAACACGCAGTGTAATTCTCAGTGCACACCTAACACGCAGTGTAATTCTCTGTACACCTGCACCTCTAACACACACTGCAATTCTCAGTGGACCTGTAACACACAGTGTGTAATTCTCAGTGCACACCTAACACGCAGTGTAATTCTCAGTGCACCCCTAACACACAGTGTAATTCTCAGTGCACCCCTAACATGCAGTGTAATTCTCAGTGCACCCCTAACACACAGTGTAATTCTCAGTGCACCCCTAACACATAGTGTAATTCTCAGTGCACCTGCACCCCAACACAGTGTAATTCTCAGTGCACCCCTAACACGCAGTGTAATTCTCAGTGCACCCCTAACATGCAGTGTAATTCTCAGTGCACACCTAACACGCAGTGTAATTCTCAGTACACCTGCACCCCTAACACACACTGCAATTCTCAGTGGACCTGTAACACACAGTGTGTAATTCTCAGTGCACCCCTAACACACACAGTGTAATTCTCAGTGCACCCCTAACACACACACAGTGTAATTCTCAGTGCACCCCTAACACACACACAGTGTAATTCTCAGTGCACCCCTAACACATACACAGTGTAATTCTCAGTGCACCCCTAACACACACACAGTGTAATTCTCAGTGCACCCCTAACACATACACAGTGTAATTCTCAGTGCACCCGTAACACACAGTGTAATTCTCGGTGCACCCGTTAACACACAATGTGTAATTCTTGGTTCACCCCTAACACAAAGTGTAATTCTCAGTGCACCCCTAACGTACAGTGTAATTCTCAGTGCACCTGCACCCCTAAACACACAGTGTAATTCGTAATTCTCAGTGAACCCGTAACACACAGTGTAATTCTCAGTGCACCCGTAAAACAGAGTGTGGAATTCTCAGTGCACCCCTAACACACAGTGTAATTCTCAGTATGTATGTTTGATTGCAAAATTATTAGCACCAAAATGTTACAGAATTGTATTTTTTTTTTCCCCAGAATTAGCGAACATTTACGATAGATATATATATATATATATATATATATATATATATATATATATATATATAATGGAGGTAGCACAGATATGGAAAGAGAAAGTCAAAACCTCCTCCAGCTGCCATAAATATAGGTGAATATAGAATCCTTGCTTCCTGATTCTAAAACAACATACAAAGTAAAACTACAATATTCAGTGCTTGAAGTGAGGGTATTATGTGTGGTATATATGGACTTGCAATAACAATCTATAATACCCTCACTTCAAGCCCTGAATATTGTGGTTTTGCCTTTTTTTATGCTTTTAAAAACATGGGCGTGGCTAAAATGTCCTCCATTTAGGGAGAGGATGAGTGATTGAACGTAATTCAGAAAAGCAGTTAAAGGGATAGTAATACCTGAAAATAAGTTTATTTTATATTGTAGCCCTTAAAAAATCATGAAAAATGATATAAGTCTTACCTCCCAAACCTTTATGGTTTGGGAGATATTCAGAAGTAAAGTTTCCCCTGGAGTGATGTCATTGCTCCACCCTTCAGATTTGGAATCCGGTCGCCCGACCAGCAGTGCCTCTCCAGAAGTGCTGAGATCATGATCTTTAAAAATAATTTCTTAATTGGAATGGTCTACAAAGTGTGCTTTCAAGCCAGGCACACTTTGTACACAGTTCCAATTAAGTAGTTCTTTTCAAAGATCGTGATCTCGGCACTGCTAAAGAGCTGCCGGTTGCTATGTGGACTGAATTCCAAATCTGTCCTCTAGATGGCAGACTTGGCTGAAACAGCAAGGAAAAGTGAACTATACTGTATTTTACATATGAACATCTCCCAAACCATAAAGGTTTGGGAGATAAGACTTATATCATCTTTCATGGTTTTTTAAGGGCTACAATATAAAATAAACTTATTTTCAGGTATTACTATCCCTTTAACACACATTTCCATATGTCTGGCTAATTTTATACGTTGTACCATTGCATACCCTGACTTTGTCCTTTTGCCACTTTCATAACACTCCCCAAACACACACACACACACACACACATACACATACATTTCCCAGTAACTTTTCTGCTGAGTAAAACAAGTGTATTCCCACTTTTTTTATTTCAAGGGGATGTGTGCAGTGATTTTTCTTGCCACCTTATTTTCTAGGGGGCTGCTGGTTTTGGTGGGCACCGACCAGAGATCTTCATAACCAGGAGTAGCAACAGTGCCACCATAAAATAGCTACAGAAAAGCTGCAGGCATCCTGAAACAATACTACACTTTTGTTCCGTACAAACTTTTGGATGAAACTACTTCCAGCAGTGACTAGTCCCCCCTAATATCTCCTAAAGAGATATCTTTGTTTTACTCTGCAGGAAAAAGCATGCACTCAGTGTTACAATTCCATTAAGCCTTTGAGTGCCAGAGGGGTACGGAACGCATTGCTTTGGCACTCAAAGGGTTAATTAAATGCTGAACTTATCATTTTTCTTAACCCTTTCAGTGACAGAAATGTATCCAACAATGAGTATTGCAATGTGTTGGATGCCTCTCTCACTCAAATGGTTAACCACAGTCTTGGGAATTACAGAGAAAGCGAAAGCAGTTCATCTGCTTTTGGTGGAGAATAAGAACATTTTGCCCATGTTTATTATAGCAAATTGCAGTTATTCTGGAGTAAACCATCTGCACCAGAGGGGACAAATACACATTCCTAAATTCCCATGCACGTGAATAGAGCTTTTTAACCCCTTGAATGCTAGAGAGGTCTCCAATGTATTCTTTCTCAATGCTTTGAAGACACCTCTTGCAATCAAGAGGTTAACCCTTTGAGTGCCAGAGTGGTACGCATTGCATTTCACAGCAATGCGTTGCGTACCACTCTGGCACTCAAAGCATCCACAGACTGGGGATTGCTGCTTGCTAACATTTCAGTTAAAGGGATAGTAATGTCTTTATTAAATTGAAACTCTGATTCTTCTTTAAAGGGGAACTACCACCCCGCAATAACTTAACATGCATTCATTCTTCATCTGGCGACTAGCTGCTTAGTAGCGCTAGTCACCAGAAATATTACCTGGTTCCAAAGATTTTGCCGTTTTTCCGATGCTCACAGGAGCAGGAAGCACGGACATCTTGTCACAGTGACGTCCGTGTGCCTGCGCTGTCAATTAAATATAGCTCTAGGTGTTATGAAAAGCTTAAAGGGATAGTAATGTCGGAAAAAAAGTATTAACTATATGGTAGATTCAATTAAAAGAGAGTACTTGCACTTATTCGTATCTCTCAAAACGTTATGGTGAGAGATATAGGAAAATAAAGTTCTCCGCTTCCCCCCCTTTCTGCTTGACGAGCTGTAAAGCTGTCAGAAGCAGATTCTGGTTCCTGAATCAGACAGCGGCTCTTCAGCAGCGCCGACATAGCGATACCTAAAAATAAATACTTCATCGGAACGGTCTACAATGTGAGCCTGGTTTGTAAGCACACGTTGTAGACCGCTCTGATGAAGTATTTATCTTTAGACATCGTTATATCGCCGCTGCTGAAGAGCCACGTCTGGTCAAGCGACTAGAATCTGCTTCTGACCGCTTTACAGCTCATCAAGCAGAAAGGGGAGGGAGCGGAGAACTTTATTTTCCTATATCTCTCAGACCATAATGGTTTGAGAGATACGAATAAGTGCAAGTACTGGCTTTTAATTGTATCTACCATATAGTTATTACTTTTTTCTCACATTACTACCCCTTTAAAGAAGAATTGGAGGTGCAATTTAATGGAGACATTACTATCACTTTAAAGCACCGGTAAACGTCTATTATGAAAACTCATGTATTTTAGGGATTTTACTTTAAGTAAGATAAGGATACTCACATTGCCAGATGCTTCATTCAAAAATTATTATAGTTTTTTTTTTTTGTTTTTATTAACAACCGTTCCATCTTGTTTCCAGAGATATTCAGGTGAATTGTATGGGAGACAAGATGCAGACCACTAACTGCAGTTCTCTATGGAGTATGGTAGTAACAGCTCCACCAAGGTGTGACAGTTTGAATCGTAATACATTTTCAGTAAAGCAAATTCTGTCAGTGGTATTTCCCTTGTCCTCTGCAGGAAAGCCCTACAAAAAAAGATTATATAATAAAATATAACTGTTCCTGTTAAGCAATACTGTTCATCTGGGCATAAGGACTGAGGGAATCCTATCACAAGCCATGTTTAGTGGCTATTCTAAGATTTAGCAAAGTCGGTCTTTGAATTTTTTGCTTCAAAATCAAATACTCTTTAGCTGAAAGGGATAATATTGCTAGAATTTCACCAAAATTAATATTGTAAACATTGAAAACAATGAATTGAATGAGCTATGTCTTCTTCTCTCAAACATTTATAGTTTGAGAGATTGACACATGTAAAGTTCCGGTTTCCCATGAGTCTGCCATCTAGCTGAGAAAAACAGAATCCGGTCCCGGGACCGTCCTGTGGCTGCTCTTCAGCAGAGCTGAAATAGCACAATGTAGAAAGAAATAATTCATTGGCATGGTCTATAAAGTGTGCCTGGTTTTAAAGCACACTGTGTAGACCATTCCAATGAAGTATTTATTTCAAAATCGCACTACTTTCGCTCTGCTGAAGAGCTGCAGGACGGTCCCGGGACCGGATTCTGTTTTTTTCAGCTAGATGGCATACTTAAGGGAAACCGGAAATTGACATGTTTCGATCTCTCAAACTATAAAAGTTTGAGAGATGGGACATAGCTCTTTCTATTCATGTTTTTAATGTCTACAACAGGGCTTATAATTTGAAGTCCTTTGCTACTAGCCAGACCTGAAAAGTTACTCACCACTGCAAGACATAACATACCCACCAGGGCTGAATTTCTACTCGCCAGGGCTAAATTTTCACTCGCCATTGGCTAGTGGAGAGTGGAAATTTTGAGCCCTGGTCTACAACATTAATTTTGATGAAATTCTAGCAATACTATCCCTTGAATGTTGTTTTATTCATTGACAGAAAAAGGTTCCTAACATTTCACTATTCTAGGCTGCCTTTTTGGCTAATTTGTAAAATATAAAGAAACACTATCACCTAAAAATTACCTGGGGTCACTTAAGTACCTTATACTCCATCCTAACATCTGTAAAAATCTATTTTTTCCCGAAGCCTAAAATCTATTCTCACATCTGTTAGATGGGAGTTTCCAATGTTAACCTCTTGCGCAGCTCCCTGACTCCTATTAACTCCCTCTGCCACTAAAAGGGTTAACACAGCAGACTTGATGGATGATTCAGAAGTGCTTTTGCTGTGTTGTCTTTAGGTAGGTTGAGAATATTGGGATAAGGTTACAAGTATGATGTGTACTGATCCCTGTAAATGAAGTGCCTTAGCACTCGTGTGGCATTAACCCTTTGAGTGCCAGAGGGGTACACAATGCATTGCTTTACCCCCTTCAAAGGGTTAAACAAGTGAACAAATGGTGTCTATATAGGACAGAGTACTTATGCATTATAGTGTGTTACTTTAACCCAGTGAGTGTCAGGGAGGTATCCTAGGCAAATGGTTAACCCTTTGAGTGGCAGAGGGGTACAGAACCCCTCTGGCACTCAAAGGGTTAAGGAACACTAAGACTTAAAGAGATGAGAAAAAACATTCCCTCTTTGTCAGGGGGTGCAGGGTTTTCCTTACATTAATGGGCAGAAGATTGTCCTTCGTTGCGATCTTGGCCCAGTCAAGCGACCGTATTTCAGTTCTGCTTAACATATTGAAAAGGGGCGGGAGGGGCACACTTTATAACATAATTTCATAGAAAGTAGAGCGATATAAACATTGCCAACACTGGAGAGCATTTAGTACAAACTATAAGGAACAGTCATAACTTAGTTTATAATGATCTGTTACTATCCCTTTTATAATAACCCCGCTTCTTTTGATCTGGCCAGAAAATTGCACTAAATTGTAAATTGGTTCCTCAGAATCTTAACTTACTAGTGGATGTAATGTCTGCGGAGGCAAACATGATTCTCTTTTGTAGGAATAAGGGCTACACGCTCCTTTTTAGGAGTAGGAGGAGTTTGGGTTTCTGGAGTCCTGCAAAACAGAATAATTTCTGCCTCCGTGGACATGCTGTTATTAGAAGGTGTTAGTGTTCCTTTAACTGGACTACATATTATTCCTCTGAACTCAGATGTCACCAGGACTATTCACCATATCTATGCCTAGTTCAACATGTGACTTTCCAGCTATTATCAGAATACAATTCCTAACCACCTCTCCTGGCCAATGGCTGACTGGTGATGATGATAGGTGTGTGGTCTTGTAATGCTAGAGAGCCACATGTTAGTCACAACTGCACAGTGAAACTGTTGCATTAAGGAGCAAACCAACTCTGCTGCAGGGGACAAAAAAAATACATTTATTTAACCTCTTTGAATGCCAGAGAGGTGCGATGCAGTGCATCGGAGACCTCTTCAGATTTTAAGGGGTTAAAAGAGCCATTTCAATCAAGTTTCAGAATGTCTATTTGTCCCCTTTGGTTCCGGTAGTCTTCCCCAGAATGCCATCTGTTTTTCCAATGCTCTGTATCACAATAGTTTAAAGGGATAGCAATGTTTCACAATAAAAGCAGCTCCAATTAATCTTCATAGTGTTTGGCCATGGAGAGTGTTATTTCAATACTGTCAGAGTTGTAGTTCAAGAGTAATTGAATGATAAAGTATCCCTCTCCCGCCCCTTTTACCTAGTGTAAACCGCCTCCCCTCAGATGTGCAATCTGATCCTGGGACCAGACAGATCACAGCAAGGGACAATCTACTTACTGTGAGCATAAGGAAAACCCCGCCCCCCCTTGACAGGTTTTTCAGGTTTTTCCTTATGCTCACTGAAGATTGTCCCTCTCTGTGATCCATCCGGACAGTCTTGCTGCTCTGAGGTGAGCAGTGTTACATCAGTAAATGGTGGGGGAGGGGGATAATTTATCATTCAATTACTCTTGAAGTAGAACTCTGTCAGTATTGAAATAACACTCTCCATGGCCCAAATACTATGAGGATTAATTGGAGCTGCATTTATTATGAAGCATTACTATCCCTTTAACCCTCTGAGTGCCACAGAGGGAACCAACTGTTTGCTTGCAATGCTTTAAATACCTCTGGCACGCAAAGGGTTAAACTTGCTTTATATACACCAATATTCCACGTAGCACTTAAAGGGATTGACGCCACCTTAACCCTCAGAGTGCCAGAGCCGTGTCCGGCACGTTGCTTTGCAATGTGTTAGACACCCCTCTGGCACTCAGTGGGTTAATTCTGTATATATGTTATGACTTCCAAGGAAACGCAATGCAGAGCCAAGGTCTCCTGTTAACACGTTGCTTAACCCTTTCAAGGACCAGAGGGTTGTCCAATGCTTTGAAAACCCCTCTGGTCCTTCTAAGGGTTAACCCTTTGAGTGCCAGAGAGCATTGCCTACCCCTCTGGCACTCAAAGGGTTAAAGAACTCATTGTTCCCAGAGGCCTCTGCACTGGAGAGTAGTGAGCAGAACTGTCACTGCAAAGGATTCTGGTCAGGCACATGCAAATGAACACATGTAAATAAAATAAAAAAAACTATTTTGACAGCGTCTGTAACTAGGCTTCCTCCGATTTGCGCACTGTTAACGTTTCAAATGATTATGTATTTTTAGGTCTGTTGCTGTTTTAATTTTATTTAAGACACTACTTATTTGTTTTAACAGATGTTTATGTATGGAATAGCAAATGCAGTCACTGGATATATGTCAGAGGTTATTGGGAGGAGCAGAGAAATGTCTGACTTTAAATGGTTTCCCTTTTTTAATTTGTATTTTTTTGAAACATGAACTTTTGATCCATTGTAGGGTAAAATGCACTTGTTTATTGTGAAGACCTGGGGTGGAGATGTACTAAGGCATGATAAAGTGGAGATAACTTATCCAGTGATATCACATCTCCAATTCCTATGTTATTCTATGGAGCCTATGCGCTAAGATTGGAGATTTAAGTTCATAGACTTTTTAGAATAATAGGAATTGGAGGTTATTTTAGTCCATAACCCCCCCCCCCAAGGCACTCTTGGGATTAACTCATTGAGCACCAGAGTGGTGTGTAAAACAATGTCATATGCACCCTTCTGGTGAAAGCAATAGTATTGTATTGTTTATATGATAAAAGGCTTTTGCTGAGAAAATCAGTTTTACTCCCAAAGCAGTTAAAATGCCAGCCTGTTCCCCTGTTTGTATTCTATTAACTGAACAGCACCATTTAGTGGTCACTTTTCCAGTTTTTTGATTACAGAAAAAAGATGAAGTCAAGTAAGTTTTAGCTATTATAACTTTTGAACGAATTATCTCCCAGCAGAAAAAGTCCTGCAACACATTTTTTGTAATACAACATTACTATTCCTTTCACTGCACACTGACCTCCTAATAATAAACCCAACTTACTTTAATCTGGTCTGGATATCTTAATGGGCCCAATGAATCAATTACGAGTGTATTGCTTCTCCAGAATTATCCTTTATTTAGAACTGGAGTCATGTACATCATGAAGATGATTTGTGTCAAACTCAGGATCCCAATCAGAGCCGGATCATCCACTATGGCAACAGAGTCTACTGCCTAAGACCCATGGCAATATGAGTGTGATGATCACAGACAGAGGTCCTGATGTTGCTGCTGCTTTTTGTTGAAAGAGACCAGCATCATCCAGTTAAAGGGATAGTAATGTTTCACAAAAACAGCAGCTCTAATTAATCTTCATAATTTTTGGGCCATGGAGAGTGTTATTACAGTACTGGCTGAGTTGTAGTTCAAGAGTAATTGAATGATAAAGTATCCCCCTCCCGTCCCTTTTGCCTAGTGTAAGCCACTGCCCCTCAGATGTGGAATCTGGTCCACAGACCAGACAGCTCAAGGGACAGTCTTCTTACTGTGAACATACGGAAAACTCTGCCCCCCTTGACAGGTTTTCCCTTATGCTCACTGAAGATTGTCCCTCTCTGTGATCCATTTGGACAGTCTTGTTGCTCTGAGGTGAGCAGTTTTACATCAGTAAAAGGGGGGGATACTTTATCATTCAATTACTCTTGTACTACAACTCTGACAGTACTGAAATAACACTCTCCATGGCGTAAATACTGTGAAGATTAACTGGAGCTGCTTTTATTGTGTAACATTACTATCCCTTTAACCCCTTAAGGACTGGCGGTCATGGGACATTTCCGTCCCATAATGACCGCATAGGCGCACTTGGACGCGCCGGTACACGTGACCTGTCACGTGTATCGGCGCGTCATTATGGGGCCTGATAGAGATCGCTCCGATCTTGGAGCGGTCAATATCAGGCCCTATTTTTACTTACAGCGCTCCCGGTAGAGCGCTGTAAGTAAAAAGTACGTGATGTACCATGACCGTCATCGGTCCTTGAGTATTTCAAGGACCGTGACGGTCCTGGTACGTCAAGGGTCCTTAAGGGGTTAATTGTACTTCCAGTAGAGCCACAATGTTAGTACCTGCTAGCAGAACTCTGTGTCAGAAGCAAAAGATGATATCTGGTATCTTGTCTAGGGCCCTATGGAACCTTAATCCATCTCTGCCCCAAATCCTCCCATTAATGTGTCCTTAGAACCTTTATTAGGAGGACTTTGAGGTCCCAGAGTCCAGCAACAATGAATCATGTCTGCCTACTTGGAAGTGATATCCATTCCTAATTTACAGTTAATTTTTGGAGAGCAATCCACACATAATTCATTTATAGTGGCAGAATTATCTGCTCAGGTTAATGGGGGGCTTGTTATTAGGCTACGGTTACTTTATTTAACCCTTTAAGTACCAGAGGGGTGCACAATGCTTTGCTTTGTAATGCATTGCATACCCCCTCTGGCATTCAAAGGGTTAACCCTTTGAGTGCCAGAGAGGTACCTCTCTGGCACTCAAAGGATTAATCCTTTGGCAGGGGACACCCCTTCGTTCACTCATATGGTTAAACTTTTCTGCAAATGAATACTTGTGGGGTATTGAGAGGTATCTGTATAGTGTCTTGTTCAATGGCTCCCTTAACCCCTTCAGGGGCAGATCGGTCTGCTGAGCTCTATTTTACAATGTTCGGGACCTCCTGCTCTCTGAAGGGGTTAATGTACAAAGATCGGCATCTTTTCCCCTTGTTTCTCTTTAATATTCATTTATTGTGTTTTCATCTAGTTTTGGTGTTTTGGGGAAGGGAGGGGAAGAAACAAGAGTGTTACTATAAATACATATATTTTTTGGTGCAAGGACGAGATTTTCTGTTTTTGAAACAAGTCTGTAGCATAAAAGTAAAAACAAAAAAAACAAAAAACAAATATTTTAAGACAGAATAAAATAGAGTGAATTATTTAAAGAGACGGCCTTGTTTGTTTTTTATTTATTTGTTTTGCAACTTTGATCCATCAGTCGTACAGTCATTTTATATGCCAACTGCATCATAGGGGGGTGTAGAATTGGAGTAAACCAACCGCATCATAGGGGTGTGTAGAATTGGAGTAAACCAACCGCACCATAGGGGGGTGTAGAACTGGAGTAAACCAACCGCACCATAGGGCAGTATAGAATTGGAGTAAACCAACCGCACCATAGGGGGGTGTAGAACTGGAGTAAACCAACTGCATCATAGGGGTGTGTAGAATTGGAGTAAACCAACCGCACCATAGGGAGGTGTAGAACTGGAGTAAACCAACCGCACCATAGGGGAGTATAGAATTGGAGTAAACCAACCGCACCATAGGGGGTGTAGAACTGGAGTAAACCAACCGCACCATAGGGGAGTGTAGAATTGGAGTAAACCAACTGCACCGTAGGGGAGTGTAGAATTGGAGTAAACCAACTGCACCATAGGGGAGTGTAGAATTGGAGTAAACCAACTGCATCATAGGGGAGTGTAGAATTGGAGTAAACCAGCTGCATCATAGGGGAGTGTAGAACTGGAGTAAACCAACTGCACCATAGGGGAGTGTAGAACTGGAGTAAACCAACCGCACCATAGGGGAGTGTAGAACTGGAGTAAACCAACTGCACCATAGGGGAGTGTAGAACTGGAGTACACTTATTTATTTATCGCAAGCTAATTCCGCAGTGCTGTACAATTGGGAATAGACATACAGAGGTATTAATAGTACAACTGGGAATAGACATACAGAGGTATTAAATAGTACAACTGGGAATAGACATACAGAGGTATTAAATAGTACAATTGGGAATAGACATACAGAGGTATTAAATAGTACAATTGGGAATAGACATACAGAGGTATTAAGTAGTACAATGGGAATAGACATACAGAGGTATTAAATAGTACAATTGGGAATAGACATACAGAGGTATTAAATAGTACAATGGGAATAGACATACAGAGGTATTAAATAGTACAATGGGAATAGAAATACAGAGGTATTAAATAGTACAATGGGAATAGACATACAAAGGTATAAAATAGTACAATGGGAATAGACATACAGAGGTATTAAATAGTACAATGGGAATAGACATACAGAGGTATTAAATAGTACAATTGGGAATAGACATACAGAGGTATTAAACAGTACAATTGGGAGTAGACATACAGAGGTATTAAATAGTACAATAGGGAATAGACATACAGAGGTATTAAATAGTACAATAGGGAATAGACATACAGAGGTATTAAATAGTACAATAGGGAACAGACATACAGAGGTATTAAATAGTACAATGGGAACAGACATACAGAGGTATTAAGTAGTACAATGGGAATAGACATACAGAGGTATTAAATAGTACAATGGGAATAGACATACAGAGGTATTAAATAGTACAATAGGGAATAGACATACAGAGGTATTAAATAGTACAATAGGGAATAGACATACAGAGGTATTAAATAGTACAATTGGGAATAGACATACAGAGGTATTAAATAGTACAATGGGAATAGACATACAGAGGTATTAAGTAGTACAATGGGAATAGACATACAGAGGTATTAAATAGTACAATGGGAATAGACATACAGAGGTATTAAATAGTACAATAGGGAATAGACATACAGAGGTATTAAATAGTACAATTGGGAATAGACATACAGAGGTATTAAATAGTGCAATGGGAATAGACATACAGAGGTATTAAGTAGTACAATGGGAATAGACATACAGAGGTATTAAATAGTACAATGGGAATAGACATACAGAGGTATTAAATAGTACAATAGGGAATAGACATACAGAGGTATTAAATAGTACAATGGGAATGGACATACAGAGGTATTAAGTAGTACAATGGGAATAGACATACAGAGGTATTAAATAGTACAATGGGAATAGACATACAGAGGTATTAAATAGTACAATAGGGAATAGACATACATAGGTATTAAATAGTACAATAGGGAATGGACATACAGAGGTATTAAATAGTACAACTGGGAATAGACATACAGAGGTCTTAAATAGTACAATGGGAATAGACATACAGAGGTATTAAATAGTACAATAGGGAATAGACATACAGAGGTATTAAATAGTATAATGGGAATGGACATACAGAGGTATTAAATAGTACAATTGGGAATAGACATACAGAGGTATTAAATAGTACAATAGGGAATAGACATACAGAGGTATTAAATAGTACAATGGGAATAGACATACAGAGGTATTAAATAGTACAATTGGGAATAGACATACAGAGGTATTAAATAGTACAATAGGGAATAGACATACAGAGGTATTAAATAGTACAATAGGGAATAGACATACATAGGTATTAAATAGTACAATAGGGAATGGACATACAGAGGTATTAAATAGTACAACTGGGAATAGACATACAGAGGTCTTAAATAGTACAATGGGAATAGACATACAGAGGTATTAAATAGTACAATAGGGAATAGACATACAGAGGTATTAAATAGTATAATGGGAATGGACATACAGAGGTATTAAATAGTACAATAGGGAATAGACATACAGAGGTATTAAATAGTACAATTGGGAATAGACATACAGAGGTATTAAATAGTACAATGGGAATAGACATACAGAGGTATTAAATAGTACAATAGGGAATAGACATACAGAGGTATTAAATAGTACAATTGGGAATAGACATACAGAGGTATTAAATAGTACAATAGGGAATAGACATACAGAGGTATTAAATAGTACAATAGGGAATAGACATACAGAGGTATTAAATAGTACAATAGGGAATAGACATACAGAGGTAATAAATAGTACAATCTGATGTGGAGAACAGAAGGATCAGAGGGCCCTGCTCATGAGAGTTTACATATATATAATAGAAATGATCTGTCTGTGCTCATTTCAGTTCATGCAGAGATAGAACTCATTAGATCATGCATTAGATCATCTCTTCTTGGGCTTATGGAAGGGAACTATTTATTTAAAATAGAAATGATCCGGCTGTGCACATTTTAGTTCATTTAGAGAAAAAAGCATAGTGAGTATGAGCACAAACCCTGCTCTTTTTGGGATTATGGAAAGGAGGTGTATATATATAAAATAAATGATCTGTCTGCTAATTTCAATTCATCTAGAGATAAAAATCACAGTATGTGCAGTAGCTCTTCCTCAAATAAGGAAGTAGATTTGAAATGGGAGTGAAGTGAGCATGCTCAGTTATTTCTTACTGTGGCCAGAGGTAGCTCACCATTATTGCAATTGATCAGTTATGCACTTTAGTTGTAACTTTTTCACAGAGATGTAACTAGAATCTACTGGACACACGGGCAGACTCGGAGGCTGGGCCCCACATGGTCTGGAGAAAATTTTAATCATGTGCAGACACAGTTCCAAGGTGTAATTCTTAAAGGGATTGTAATGTTGTTAAGAAGATTTGGCGATTTTTTTTTTTTTTTTTTTTTAATATCTTTATAATATAAAATACATTGCCCTATTTCAAACCATTTACATATCTGTAGTTCATAACATATTAACTGTATAAGGATCCACCGCCTGCCCCTTCTGCCCACATCTCACTGAATCTCTAATCGTGTTGTGTGACTGGACGGATGCAGTGAGGGACAAATTTCAGTAAGGAAAACCCTTCCCCCTCTTGATTAAGGATGGCAGGATTTTCCTTCACATACTGAAGTTTGTCCCTCGCCGTATCCGTCCAGACCAGCCTGAGCTGCAGCAGTGATGTGGCCAGAAGGGCGAGTGGGTGATCCTTCTACAGTTAATATGTTATGGACTACAGACATGTAATAGCTCAATGTGTTTCTTACATTATGAAGAAGACTCTGAGATATAGTTTTTTTACAAAATTACAATCCCTTTAAAGGGATAGTATTGCTTGAAAATAATTGTGTATTGTAGCCCTTAAAAAAACATTAAAAATGAAATAAGTCTTATCTCCCAAACCTTTATGGTTTGGGAGATATTAGCAAGTAAAGTTAAGTAAAGTTCCCTTTTCCTGGCTGTTTTAGCCAAGTCTGCCATCTAGTGGACAGATTTGGAGTCTGGTCCACAGATCAGCGGGCAGCTCTTTAGCAGTGCAGAGATCACGATCTTTAAAAAGAACTACTTCATTGGAACTGTCTACAAAGTGTGCCTGGCTTGCAAACATGCTTTGTAGACTATTCCAATGAAGAAATTATTTTTTAAAGATCGTGATCTCAGCACTTCTGGAGAGCCGCGGACCGGATTCTAAATCTGAAGGCTTTAGCAGTGACATCACTCCAGGGGAAACTTTACTTGCTAATATCTCCCAAACCATAAAGGTTTGGGAGATCAGTCTTATTTCATTTTTAATGTCTTTTTAAGGGCTACAATATAAAATAAAATTATTTTGAAGCAACACTATCCCTTTAATGGTCTTTGCATGGCAGTGAAGAGAAGCAGTTTAGTGCCAGAATGGTATACAATGGATTGCTTTGCATTGTACTGAACACCTCTGGTGCTCAAAGGCTTTGCTGTATGTTAAAAGTGGATGTTGGTGGGGAGGAAAGGATGGTGTCTCAGAGAACTTTTTTTGGAAGTGCCCTGCCCTCTGGAGTAGGAGACTTTTCCCCCTGGTTCCTGTGTTCAACATGGACTAAGAGAAGAGAATTAACATTAAGTACACTAAAATCCTCTTACTGTCATAAACTGCAGAAAAGAAAAGAAACATTTGCATTAAAGGGATTGTAATGTCTAAACACAACTATATCGGCAAGTCTTTGTTAGATTATAAGAAACACATTGTGATGTTTAAAAACGCTTACTTTTGTTATGTTCTAAAGATATGAAATGTATAAGGATCCCCCACCCCTTCTGTCCGCCTCCCACTGAATGGCTAGTCGTGTTGTGCAACCCGACGGATGCAGCGAGGGACAAACCAGTTAGTATAAGGAAAACCCATAGTGAAATTTGTCCCTCGCTGCATCCGTCCGGACCTGAGAGAGCTGCTGAATGATGTAGACAGAAGGGGCGGGTTCTTCTCCATTTCATAACTTTAGAACGACGCAAAAGTAAGTGTTTTTAAATCGCGCAATGCGATATAGTTTTGTTTAGACATTACAGTCACTATAATGCAAATGTTTCTTTAATTTCAACACATACGCTATTGCTTGTAGTGTTTTTCAGCAGGCTGGGAAACAATTGTTCTATGTACTCCTCATTTCCTGCAGTTTATGACAGTGCAGCATTCTGAGCCGGAAGTTAGTGGTAAAGAAAATGGTTTCCCCCAGTCAGCGGATGCAACAGCATCTTTTTTTAAATTCTTTCAAGGTGTGGAAAAGAGAATTTTAGTGTACTTAGCGTTAAATCCTTTTCGCTTAGTCCATGTTCAACACAGGAACCATGGGGTAAAGTCTCCTACTCCAGAGGGCAGGGCACTTTCAAAAAAAGTTCACTTTAACTGTGAATTTCATAAAATGCGCTTTTATATTTCAGCAACTTGTACTTTTCTGTTACAACAGTTTAACCCTTTGCATGCCAGAGGGGTACTCAACGCATTGCAAAGCAATGCGTTGAGTATCCCTCTGGCACTCAAAGGGTTAATCCATTGGATGCCCGTGACATCTGCAGCAGATTTCTCCTTATTGTGGTCGAGATCCCTCCGGGGACCAAGTGGTTAACCCTTTAGAGGGGACACTAAGAGCATAAAAAATAATAATGTTGATAACTTTATACACCACATACTTACAGTTAGAATGTGTAAATATGTATTATTTTTGTAACATCTCTAAGATATAATTCTAAATTTGTTTAACGCATGTATAAATGATCCTGTTCAGAGAACATTTCTTTTGTTTGTGCTGTTTGTATTGAAAAATAAGAGTTAAAGGGATAGTAATACTTCATTTTAACTTTATTTTATTTTGTAGGCATTAAAAAAACATGAAGAATGATATAAGTCTTATCTCTGAAACCTTTATGGTTTAAGAGATATTCACAAACAAAGTATCCCCCCCTGTTCAACAAGATCAGAAGGGAGGTGCCCAACTAGACTGCAGAGAGGGACAATCTTCAATTAAGATAATGGAAAAAGCTGAAAAACTTATCAAGGGGGAAGGGCTTTCATTGTTTTCATACAAAGAAAATTGTCCCCTTTTGTTATCTGTACTGTCATACAACCAGACTCACATCTGAGAAGAGATGTCTTACACTAGGAAAAAGGGGCGGGGAGGGGAACTTTGCTTGTGAATATCTCATAAACCATAAAGGTTTGAGAGATAAGACTTATATCATTCTTCATGTTTTTTTAATGCCTACAAAATAAAATAAAGTTAAAACGAAGTGTTACTATCCCTTTAAAGTCCATGAATGTATTGTGATTGATGCCCAAAGCACTTACATTTAGAAAGGCTATCTTATCGCATCCCATTAAAGGGATAATAATGTTTCACAAAAACAGCAGCTCCAATCTTCATAGTATTTAGGCCATAAAGAGTGTTCTTTCATTACTGTCAGAGTTGTAGTTCAAGAGTAATTGAATGATAAAGTATCCCCCTCCCACCCCTTTTACCTAGTGTAATACTTCTCACCTCCAGATGTGGAATCTGGTCCTGGGACCAGACAGATACCAGCAAGGAACAATCTTCTTACTGTGATCATAAGGAAAACCCTGACCCCTTGACAGGTTTTTCAGGTTTTCCCTTATTCTCACTGAAGATTGTCCCTCTCTGTGATCCATCTGGACAGTCTTGCTGCTCTGAGGTGAGCAGTGTTACATCAGTAAAAGGGGAGGGAGGGGGATACTTTATCATTCAGTTACTCTTGTACTACAACTCTGACAATATTGAAATAACACTCTCCATGGCCCAAATACTATGAAGATTAATTGGAGGTGTTTTATTGTGAAACATTACTATTCCTTTAACATGCATCCTGGACAATCAAAGAGAACACTGTAAAAGGTAGGAACGTCTCCTCCATTAGATATGGTAAGACTCGTTTTTATGCCTCAGAAAAAATAGGAAGTTGTGCAAATGCTGGATGAAGCAGAGGGGATTTAAGTGTTTGTATCCCTAGTTCATTTTTAGGACTTAGTGTGACCTTTAGAGCTTTTGAAATGGACCAATAAAATAACGTGATTTAACCCTTTGAATGTCAGAGTGGTATGCAGTGCATTGCTCTGCACTCAAAGGGTTAAAAGGAATACAGTCTTTACTATACAAGGAGACTCCTGAGCTATATCCTAGCACTGGGACAGCTAACATTTAGCACTCCAGCTGTTGGGAATGATGTGTGTTGTATTACCCACCAGATGGCGACAGAGGCCGTGTATGTGCTAGCACATCCACTAACACAGAGGCTGCTATGCTAAAAAGGAATGGAGATAATTATGGGGCCAACCAGCTGCAATATATGAGGGGAAATGAAAACTAATTATAGCCCTATTAAGGTCAATATATCCCCCCTCCCCATGATGTATTTGACTTTCTCAATAATTACTCCAGTACCATAGCCGATGAGGCTGAAAAAATATATGCATTCAGGTTCAGCCCATGCCAATACAACCCCTGTTGATCCATGGGAATGCGGAAAACCGCACTGAAGGCAAGTGGAACCATAAAACTAAAACCCATTTAAAGTGGACCCGTCACTATCAGCGCTGTGCTCTTACCTGAATGGAAGGAGAACCGGGCGTTTCGGTGCTGCTTCCAGGGCAGCAGGTTCCCTCTGCCGACAGCTCTCCTCGCAGCTTCATGTTGTATCTTCAGTCTGGCCCTTCCATATGCGGCCAGCATCAGGAGCGGGCATGCGTCACAGGTTTTGACCTGTGACTTTGGCTGACTACCTACTCTGGCACTGACCTCTGGCTTGTCTGACTCCCCACTTGGTTTCGACCTTTGACTCTGGCTGACTACCCGCTCTGATATTGACCCTGGCCTGTCTGACTACCCTCTTGGTCTTGACCAGTGCCTCTTGCTGACTACAGTTCCTGTGTTATACTCCTGTTCTGTCTGACTACTCGCTTCGCGGTATCTGTGGCTCCGGCCCAATACCCTCGCTAGACTGACATTAGGTCTCTTCAGTCTATGCTCCTTCTGTGGCGACCTGCTCCTGATACTATCCTTCGATACACAAACAATCGACAATGCACAGGCTAAATAAGGAGTTACTCCATATTTTGGCTTAAATAGCCCAGGTGCTCTCTGGGTCAAAGCATAATCTAATATACAAATATGGGAGATTCAATTGTACAAGAGACCAGAGGAAAAGCCACCCAAAAAAAACCCCAAATAATCAGAGGAACACTAGAGTAACAAAAGTAGAAAAAACTTTATTAAGACACAATATCAATCATAAGGCTTAAAATCAATTAAAGACAAATCTGGAGAGTTGGAGACAAAAAGATAACAGTCCCCCTACTTGTAATGGGTGCAACCACATAGATAGGCAAAGAGGCAATAGGCTCTATAAGAAATGCAAAGTCGGTCACTAGATCAAATATGCACTGGATAATAAACTCAAAAGAATGCCAAAGATACTTAGATGTAGTGAAAATACAGTTGAACACACAAGGGTATTAAGGAGTTTTCCAAACTCTCCACAAAGCAATAGGACCCAATGCGTATCGTCACCAGTGGGTTCATGACTTCGCTCCTTTCGGATAAAGCATTGGCATAGGCCAATCCACTATGGAAGAATAATAAACCCATCATTTTCAATTTTGTGGAATATGTGGCTTCATTTAAGCGGGTTTTCGATGTTCCAGCTCGCTCTGCCTCTGCTGCCAAACACCTCATGACCATCCGCTAGGGTACCCGTACGGTGGCTGAGTATGTTATCGAGTTCCATACGTTGGCAGCGGAGGTAGGCTGGAATAATGAAGCACTGGTAGCCACCTTCTCACAGGGGCTACGCAATGACATTAAGGACGAAATCGCTGCCAGGGAACTGCCTGTTGATTTGGACGAACTGGTATCATTTACCATCCTGATTGACACTCGCATCAGGGAGAGACGCTCCTTTAAGGTGTGCCTGCAGAGGCCTTCGCTGCACTTGGCTCTGACCTTCAATCACCCACCCATTCCTCCCTCACCTCCCATGCCTCCTAGTCCGGACGTGGCTGAGGGGGGGATCCTATGCAGTTCAGGTTTACTCATCTCTTGGTGTAAGAGAGGGCATTCCGCCAGCGGAAGGGACTTTGCCTATACTGCGGGAAATCTGGACACTTGTTGCGCTCATGTTTCTTCTGCTCGGGAAATGCCCGTGCCTAGAGTTATGTTGGGGACAAACTCTATGTGGTGTCTCTAAACCTACTCTTGAGATCATTCTGTCATGGGCCAATTCCTCTGTGGTAACTCTGGCTTTGATTGATTCAGGGGCTGCACAGTATTTTATTGATGCAGATTTTGCAGCCAAACACTCCACTCCATTCCACTGCAATTCCGCTCCTCCCCTTTGACGATTTAGGCAATTGATGGTAGACCTCCACAACCTCCTCTGAACACACATGAGACCATTTCAATTTCCCTTTTGGTAGGGGCACTTTATCGCAAGTCTCTCCAATTTCAGCTCATTCGCTCTCCGCATTATGCAGTCATTCTTGGGTTCCAGTGGCTCCTGAAGCATAACCCTAGGTTTGATGGGCGAAATTGTGGCATCTTAGCTTGGTCTTCTCAATGTGCAGAGTCATGTCTCCACTGTCCAACCAGAGTGTTGGGAATGGCTGCATCCTTCTCTGCCTCCTCCTCCTCCTTACCTGAGAAGTATCGTGCCTTCAGTGATGTGTTTAACAAGGTGCAGGCCACTATCTTACCTCCTCACAGGCCGTACGATTAAATTGGTGCCGGGGGCCGTTCCCCCAAGGGTCGTATTTATCCTCTATCAATGGCTGAGAATATGGCCATGGAGGAGTATGTGGCGGACGCTCTTTCCAGAGGTATCATTCGGAAGTCCACCTTCCCGGCCGGGGCAGGATTTTTTTTTTTTTTTGTTAAAAAGAAGGATGGGGAACTGCGGCCATGCATTGACTTCCGAGGTCTCAACAAATTAATGATCAAGAATGCCTACCCCATTCCGTTGATCACGGAATTGTTTGACCGACTGAGGGGTTCGTCGGTCTTCACCAAGCTTGATCTCCGGAGTGCTTATAACCTGGTGTGAATCAGAGAGGCCGATGAACGTAAGACAGCGTTTAACACAATGAGCGGGCATTACAAATATCTGGTAATGCCCTTCAGGCTTTGCTACACTCCTGCTCTCTTCCAGTCAGTCATTAACGATATGTTAAGAGACTTATTACAGAGTGGTTGTCTATTTGGATGACATTCTCATTCACTCCCCGAATCTGGTGCAACACCGCTCTGATGTTGCTAGGGTGTTACAACTCTTACGTGACAATAACCTTTTCTGCAAACTGGAAAAATGTGACTTTCTCCAGTCCCAGGTAACCTTCCTGGGTTACGTGATCTCCTCCTCCGGGTTGGCTATGGACCCTCTGAAGCTTTCTTCGGTACTCCAATGGCCTCTTCCAGTGGGCCTCAAGGTGATTCAGCAATTCTTAGGCTTCGCCAATTGTTATCAGAAATTTATAAAGCAGTTCTCTACGGACATGACACATAAAGGTGCTAATACTTCCGAGTGTTCCCCGATTGCTCTTCGAGCTTTTGAAGCCCTCAAATCGCAATTTTCCACTGCTCCTATCTTGAGACACCCTAATCCAAAGTTGCCTTTCACACTGGAGGTTGATGCGTCTGAGTCCTGTGTTATACTCTGGTTCTGCCTGACTACTCGCTTGGCGGTATCTGTGGCTCCGGCCCACAGACTAACATTAGGCCTCATCAGTCTACGCTTCTTATATGGAGACCTGCTCCTGATACTATACTCGGATGGGTCCTAACCGCATTGTTGGTGCTATTGCATGGTTTCCTCCTTACCGAGACCTTTCCTGAGCAGCCTCCTATTCCTGGTAGGAACAGCTTGCACTAGGATAGGATCTCCTCATCTCTCTGAGGGGTCACCTGCATTATTCTTATTACATGTATCTCAATTAATAAAGGTGGTGTTTCATTATACTGTACCTGTGTATTGGCTCTTTTGTACTGTTACTGTGACAGTCACCCTAAGACAAGTTCAGTGTTAGAGTAAAATCTGCCTATATGTCATACTGGCCAATTGTCTGAAGTGAATAGGTTTGGAGAAATGAACATGATTTGGTGGCTATGGGAAGTGCTTGCACTCTTATGTGTACTAATCTGTACCTCGAGTGGTGGGAGGAGACTTCTGTGTTCTCAGATGATGTTTTACAGAATATGTACTATTACAGCTTTGTTATATAGACAAGTGGCTCATTTTATGGGAAAGAACGATGGAAATGTTGGTACATTTAATCATCCATCTCAATTAGTCTTAAGCTATCTTCTGATTCCAACAAGGATCATGTCAATTTATTTTCCAACTCAAATGAAGAGGAACATTGCTACAGGTAGGTTCTCAGGACTGAAAGGCAACTATAAGTAGCAACATCATGACAAAGTTCACTTAGAGGAACTCAGATATTCCTAACACATAGTTATAGTAAATCCTGTGTTCAAAATTATACAGTGGAGCTTTGTACATGTCTAGACCGTATTTGTTGTTTCAAAAGATTAAGCCATAGGAAAACAACAAGATACACTTCATTTCAACAGCCAATTAGATAATTTAGCTCAAATTCTTTACAAACATTAGCATTTTCTGTGATCTTTGCTTAAAAGACATATTGGATGACAAGGTCTCCGTGTGATGTCGGCATGTCCCCAATATCAGATATAAATTAGTAAATAGCTTTTGACTCACCCTAGATCTCAGGTTACCAGTGGCTATCATGTATGCATGTAATCTCAGTGTTGGTTCCCAGCACATTATTACAACAAGGGAAGGAATCGATAGCTTTGGTACAATATTTAAAATCCGTGTTTGGAGTGCCTGTGTGGCATTAGATACAATGGAAAAACTTAAAGAAAGTTGAAAACACGCGTACGTGAACTTGGTGGTGGTAATAGGTTTGCTGCAGATGACCTCAAGATCCCAGATAATCCTCTCCTTTGCTAGGTAGGCATTGTTTTCAGAAACATAACAACAGATCCTATGATCTAAAAGCCTGGGGAATACACATTTCTTTTGGGACAAGATGTAGTGATATAGACAAAACCTTGTTGAAATGTGAAAATAAGCAGATTTTTTCAGCTTAACATTCTCAATCCCCATTGACTGAAGGAGTGAAATCTTGGAGTTCGTGTTACTTGATCTTGACTGTGTATTTGATTAATTCATTCTCTGGCTTTATTTTCCATTGCATGTACTGTTGATCACAGTGCTCCTGCTCACAGGGCCATCAGCTGATCATCTGTCCTGTTGTCTGATGGATAAGACTGGATGCCATTGGACACTTGTGCTTTCCGATGAACATTTCCAAATGTATTTGGGCCCCCAAACACAAAAATATGTCCTGGGAGCATAACTAGAACCTATTGAAACTTAGGGCCAAAGGGCCTCCTTGGAGGCCTGTCTCTGTCCCAGCTACACTCCCTGTCCTTATGTCCCCAACAGAAATATAAAATGAGTGACTCGTGAAATAGAATGAGTGACTCGTGAAATAGATCACAAACTGAAAAGGTTATGGTGGGGAAAAAAGTGAATGAAAACCCCTTCCACCTGAATTTGGTGGGTGGTAGATACAATGTTAAACAAAAAATTGACACACCAGTCAAGCCATAAGACTTGCTTTTCCCACAGAAATCTCACATTTGCAATGTTACTACTGCAAGGGATTCTGGGTAGGCATATGCAAATAAGTTTAATAAGGAATCACCTTTTTGCCGAGTTGTGTCTTAAAGCTGTTACTCAGCATACACATACTCTAAGGAATCCATGTATAAAATGGAGGCAAAAAGGTGTTTCCTTGTTAAATGTGAGATTTCTGTGGGAAAAGCAAGTCTTGTGGCTTGACTGGTGTGTCAAATTTTTGTGAAATAGATCAAAAGTGAACTTCAAGAAAATGCAACAGTGATCCTTAGACACACACAGTATGTATCAAATATATTGCAAGGAACAGAGACACAAGAGTGAACACAGAAAATGATTTAGCACTTAAAAATTAACCCCTGGAGGACCAGAGGGACGTGCAGTGCATTGTTAACATGTTGCTCACCCTTTGACCCTCAAGGGATTAATCCTTTGAGTGCCGTTGCAATGCACTGGATACTTCTCAGCACTCAAAGGGTTAAACGGTATCTATCACCCCTATACATGTTGGTCTTGTCACAGTTTCCCAATAACCATTCGAGAGTCAGTACGGTATAGTAAAAATATCTTTTAATGAAAAAACTCAGAATAAGGTATCACACAGTATAAGACAATGGAGCGAGGCAGAGGGTCACAAGCTAAGCTAGCGATACTATCAGAAACAGTAAGCTGCCAAAGATTCTATGATTAAGCGCTATTTTGAGCAAAACATGTTAGACTGAGTGCCGTGACACCCAGTTTTGTTCTGTTTTCTTTGTATGTCCTGTTTCATCTCCACAACTATATGCACGGATGAATTTTTAAGATTTTTCAATAAAGATATTTGTTTTATTAATCATTCCAGTTGCTACTTTTACCCAAGTCTTCAGAGTGCAGCTGCAACATTGTTTCTAATTATTGCCAAAGATTGACCTCACTGCTGGAGACTAGGCCAAAGCCACTGGAAGTCTCTGCTGGAACCAGGAGCTTGAGCAGGAGTAGTAACAGAAACAGGAACAACAACTCGATCTCTATGATCCGGGTAGCGAGACAGCTACCTGACGTCCGATAGCCAGAGTGGTAGCCACAGATACCTGACTCACACCTGCAGTCAGCGCAGCAGAAAGGGATACCTGACTCACGCCTGCAGCCAGTAAACTATCGAATCTACCAGAGCCACAGGGCTGCACCAGACTGGGTGTCTGCTCTATGTAAAAGGACAGGAGAAATAGACAGAGCCACAGGTCAGCACCAGATTGGATGGTCAGACAAGCCGGGTCATACCCACTTCAGATAGTCAGCCAGAGCCACAGGTCTGCACCAAATTGGGTGTCCGCTATATACAGGATAAGGCAATAGAATAGTCAGACAGAGCCACAGGTCAGCACCAGAATGGATGGTCAGACAAGCCGGGTCACACACAGATCAGATTGTCAGCCAGAGCCACAGGTCTGCACCAGATTGGGTGTCCGCTACATACAGGATAAGGCAAGAGAATAGTCAGACAGAGCCACAGGTCAGCACCAGAATGGGTGGTCAGACAAGCCAGGTCATACACAGAGCCCAAAGGAAACAGAACTGAATTGCACAACAACGCAAGGGCAACTGAGAGTTGGCTCAGTTCCCCTTTTAAAGTCTAGTCCAGGAAGTAGACGGGAGGAGATACCAGCATACCTCATAAAATTCCGCTCTGCGTCATTCTGCCGCTTTCCGCCAGTAAACGACGCATCTCACCGCTGTACGCACCCTCGGACCATACAAGAGTCCAAAATATTTTGTACTTCATATTCCTCGTGATCTGCAACTCTCACGGGAGCAGGGCGAACAGGCGTGGTAGCATACCGGTTGCAGACCAAGGGCTTCAACAGGGAACCATGGAAGACATTGCGAATGCGCATATTGGCTGGAAGTTCTGACACATAAGCCACCGGGTTAACTTTGCACAGTACCCAAAAGGGACTAATGAAGCGGGGAGCCAATTTGTTACAAGGTACCTGAAGGTGCAAGTTATGGGAAGACAACCATACTCTGTCTCCTACCTGGAAGGAAGGTGCCGGCAATCGCCTACGGTCAGTCTGACTTTTTTGTTGCTGCACGGAACCATGTAAGGTATGCTGTACCCGAACCCAAGAGGAATGCCCTCAAATGCTCATCCAGAGCCAGAATTGTCTGTGCTTGGAAGGTCTCAGGAAGAACCGAGGGTTGAAACCCATAGTTGAGCAAGAACGGGGAACTCTGTGTGGAAGATTTAATAGCACAATACTGGGCAAACTCCGCCCAAGGTAACAGGGTAGCCCAATTATAGTGGTGGTCAGAGATATAGCAGCGGAGGAACTGTTCTAAGGCTTGGATCGACCTTTCAACCTCACCGTTCGACTGTGGGTGTATGCGGAGGAGAATGCCAACCGAATTCCCATCTGAGGACGGCCAGTGGAGAAGAGCGACGCAGCAAAGGAATAGAGTTACTAGCTGCAAATTCTGCATCAATAAAGCAGCCAGCAGCACCAGTATCCAGTAACGCTGGGACTGAAACAGACTTATCTGCCCAAAAGAGACATACCCTCAACGTGGGTTTATTGGACACTTTATCTGGGGACTGTGAAATGCCACCTAAGATTTGTCCCCCTCCGGACCTTAGGTGCGAGCGTTTCCCGGACGGATCGGGCAGGACCCCAACAGATGTCCTGGTTTGCCACAGTAAAGACAAAGTCCCTCCCTCCTCCTGAAGGCCCTCTCTTCCTTAGAAAGCCGGGTAGTACCAACTTGCATAGGTTCACTCCCCTCAGGGACACGTCCAGGAGGCATGGGAGGATAGGGTGTGTCAGAAAAGCAAGGATGCAATCTACCTGGAGACCTCCTCAGGTGCTCCTTAAATGAGGGTCTCTCCCTTATCCTAGTATCAATCAGGATGCAGAAAGCAATCAGTTCCTCCAATTCAGGAGGTAAATCTCGTGCCGCGATTTCATCTTTCACGGTATCACATAGTCCTTGGGAAAAGGTAGCTACCAAGGCCTCATTGTTCCAGCCTACTTCTGCAGCCGAGGTGCGAAATTCAGTAGAGTAATCCGCCAGTACGTGCGCCCTGGCGAATGGTAATAAGATTTTTTGAAGCCGAAACCATCAAAAATGTTCCTGAACGCCTTCACAAACTCCGTAAAGTTATGTACAGTGGGTTTGTCAGTCTCCCATAATGGGTTAGCCCAGGCCAATGCCCTGCCCATGAGGAGGGAAATTAGAAAGCCAACCTTACTACGTTCAAAAGGAAAGGCATACGGCACCATTTCAAGGTATATGCCCAGTTGATTAAGAAAACCACGGCAAGAATCAGGGTCCCCACCATACCGCTGTGGGAGCTGAGCTGAACTGGACAACCTCTTGATCTGGCCTGCATCAACAGAGGTTTGGCCCACAGGTGCCATGAAGGGAGTGGGGGTAGCCACCACTTGTGGATTAGTGCGTTCCAGATGCATTGTGCGCTGCAACAAGGTTTGTAACGCAAAAAAAAATTGATCAATACGTTGATCCTGTGTCTCCATCCTATCCAGGATGCTTTGTAAAGTAGTATTACTATTATTGTCTGTATTCATGGCCCTTGCGTACTGTCACGGTTTCCCAATAACCATTCGAGAGTCAGTACGGTATAGTAAAATATCTTTTAATGAAAAAACTCAGAATAAGGTATCATACAGTATAAGACAATGGAGAGAGGTAGAGGGTCACAAGCTAAGCTAGCGATGCTATCAGAAATAGTAAGATGCCAAAGACTTGACCTCACTGCTGCAGACTAGGCCAAAGCCACTGGAAGTCTCCGCTGGAATCAGGAGCTTGAGCAGGAGCAGGAACAGAAACAGGAACTCGATCTCTCCGATCCCGGTAACAAGATGATATCTGACTCATGATAGTTAGGGAGGTAGGCACGGATGCCTGACTCACGCCTTTAGTCAGTGTAGCAGAAGGGGATACTAGACTCATGCCTTCAGTCAGTAAACTATCGAAACTACCAGAGCCACAGGTCTGCACCAGACTGGATGTCCGCTATATGTAAAAGGACAGGAGAAATAGACAGTGCCACAGGTCAGCACCAGTTTGGGTGTCTACTGTATACAGGGAGTAGGCTGGAGAATAGTCAGAGCCACAGGTCAGCACCAGAATGGATGGTCAGACAAGCCAGGTCATACACAGACCCCAAAGGAAACAGAACTGAATTGTACAACAACGCAAGGGCAACTGAGAGTTGGCTCAGTTCCCCTTTTAAAGTCTAGTCCAGGAAGTAGACGGGAGGAGATACCAGCATATCTCTCAAAATTCCACTCTGCGTCATTCTGCCTCTTTCTGCCAGTAAATGACGCATCTCACCACTGTACGCGCCCTCGGACCATACAAGAGTCCAAAATATTCATATTCCTTGTGATCTTCAACTCTCACGGGAGCAGGGCGAACAGGGGTGGTAGTATACCGGTTGCAGATCAAGGGCTTCAACAGGGAAACATGGAAGACATTGCGAATGTGCATATTGGCTGGAAGTTCCAACGCATAAGCCACCGGGTTAACTTTGTGCAATACCCAAAAGGGACCAATGAAGCGGGGAGCCAATTTGTTACAAGGTACCTGAAGGAGCAAGTTACGGGAAGACAACCATACTCTGTCTCCTACCTGGAAGGTAGGTGTCGGCAATCGCCTACGGTCAGTCTGACTTTTTTGTCGCTGCACGGAACCACGTAGGGTATGCTGTACCCGAACCCAAGAGGAACGGAGTGCCCTCCAATGCTAATCCAGAGCCAGAATTGTCTGTGCTTGGAAGGTCTCAGGAAGAACCGAGATTTGAAACCCGTAGTTGACCAAGAACGGGGAACTCTGTGTGGAAGAGTTAATAGCACCTTCTGGGCAAACTCCGCCCAAGGTAACAGGGTAGCCCAATTATAGTGGTGGTCAGAGATATAGCAGCAGAGGAACTGTTCTAAGGCTTGGTCGACCTTTCAGCCGCACCGTTCGACTGCGGGTGGTATGCAGAGGAGAATGCCAACCGAATTCCCATCTGAGCACAGAAACCCCTCCAGAAGCGAGACACAAACTGGCTTCTTCTATCGGACACAATTACCCTGGGTATGCCATGGAGTCGGAAGACCTCCTTAGCGAATACCACCGCCAATTCCTGCACTGATGGTAACCCCTTGAGTGGTACAAAGTGAGCCATCTTAGAAAATGTGTCCACGATCATCAACCGTACAACCCATGTACCTAGGAAGGTCGACCATAAAATAAATAGAGAGATGCGAACAAAGATGTTCTCCGTTGGCCACTGGCTGGAGCAAGCAGACGGCAGGTGTCAAGGTGATTTAGTTTGAGCACATGTCATGCAAGCAGCTGTGAAAGCAACACAATCGGACCAGAGACTAGGCCACCAGAACACTCTGAACAAAGAGCAAATCGGTCGCAACCAATGTGGCCAGCAATCTGTCAGGCGTGATAGGTCTCCAACAATTTAATGCACAACCGTGCCGGAACAAAGCAACGTCCGTCAGGTTTTTCAGCAGGTGCTGCAGCCTGGGCTGCTAAAATCTCCTCTCCCAAAGGAGAAGTAATACAGGTTCGTATAGTAGCAAGGATACAATCAGCCGGAATGATTGGGGAAGGGGGAACCTCCTCCCTGGAAGGCAAGCAAAACTGGTTAGACAGAGCATCTGCCTTCACATTCTTAGAGCCCAGAAGATAGGAAACCACAAAATTAAACCAAGGGAGGAACAGTGTCCACCTGGCTTGCCTGGAAGACAAGCGATTGGCCTCAGAAAGGTAAATGAGATTCTTGTGGTCGGTCAGAATCAGGATAGGTGCTTTAGTGCCTTCCAAGAGGTGCCTCCTCTCCCTCAGAGCCTGTTACAGTTCAGTACACTCGGACACGGTAGATGTTGGTAAAACACACTTTTATTAAGGCACACAAGGAATGAAGTAACCCTCACAGGTCTAGTAACAACAGGAGATACTGACACAGGATAGGTTACAGGCAATTTAACCCACACGGGTCCAGCATGTAATATACACACAATACTGACACAGGTAAGGTTAATGAATATGATACAGTGTATGAATGCCCAATGTAACCAGTGAATCCACTGGTAATATGTGTAACGGAGACCCAATGTCGCCTATAAGCGAGGCGACAATGACAGGACTGCAACCACAGGCACTGGATGCCTGTAAGTGAATACAATGGTGGACGCCCACCAACGATACACAGGCTGGTCAGAGCTCGTGCCTAAACGGAGGCCCTACCGGAGCAACCCAACACCGTGTGCACATACTACCTTAAAGGGTTAATGTGCAATAGTATAAATGGATGGCAAACGGAAGCGCACAGCGGAACCAAATGGAGACTAAATGCATGCTGAAACGGAGCCCAACAAAACCCTGAGTGATAGTAGTAAAACGAGGCCCTACCCCCGAAGGGGTTAATATTACTATGGTCTGGATAACGGTAACCACCGGAGGCACTCAACTGAACCACAAAGACCAAGCGAGTGCAACACGGTGTGGAGGCACAATGAGGCTCTAGACCACAGGCAAAGTATACTGGCAACCGGAATAACGGAATACAAGGATGCCCAGTAAGCTGTAATGGTGCCAGAACGGCAGCAGCAGGAACAGTTCGTAGGAGCCCAATAGGTACAGCAGAAGCAGGAACCACCGCCAAGTCGAGTCGGTACACAGTGCAGGAACGTCAGCCAAGCCAGGTCGGTACACGGAGCAGGATCCTCAGAAGCGCCAGGTCGGTACACAGCTGGGTCGTCGGTCTCACCAGGTCGGTACACGGAGTAGGAACGTCAGCCAGGCCAGGTCAGAACAGGAAGCAGAACGTCAGCCAATCCGAATCGGTACACAGTATCAGGAACAAGACAATGGTGTGGTCAGGCAGTCCGGGGTCATACACTGGATCAGAACAACAACAACTAGCGCCAGGCTTCAGGTACACCACGAAAGGGCACTAGCAGAGTGACAGCCCAGGGTATAAAAAGACTGTCACTAGGAGGAGCAGATCAGAGCAGCCAATAGGAGAGTAGTATCAGTGAGATGGACAGAATGTCGCCCAGATCACGGGCGCCGTGATAGAGCTAGGATAATGGCCAATAATTCTCTGTCCCCTATTTGATATACCATTTTGGCCTTGGACAGTTTTCTACAAAAATACCCACACGGGCGTAAGACCTCACCAGGAGCTGAGCGTTGTGACAACAGGGCGCCTACTCCAATCTCGGATGCGTCAACCTCCAGGGTAAAGGGCAGGGAGGGATTGGGATGCACCAAAATCGGTGCTGCAGCAAAAGCTGCTTATAGATTTTCAAAAGCCAGAATAGCCGCTTGAGACCATTCAGACCATTTTATCTGGGGACTGTGAAATGCCACCTAAGATTTGTCCCCCTCCGGACCTTGGGTGTGTGCGTTTCCCGGACAGATCGGGCAGCACCCCAACAGATGTCCTGGTTTGCCACAGTAAAGACAAAGTCCCTCCCTCCTCCTGAAGACCCTCTCTTCCTTCGAAAGCCGGGTAGTACCAACTTGCATAGGTTCACTTCCCTCAGGGACACGTCCAGGAGGCATAGAAACATAGAAACATAGAAACATAGAAGATTGACGGCAGAAAAAGACCACCTGGTCCATCTAGTCTGCCCTTTAGTATTCCTTTATTGTTATCTTAGGATAGATACATGTTTATCCCAGGCATGTTTAAACTGTGTTACTGTGGATTTATCAACCACCTCTGCTGGAAGTTTGTTCCAAGTTTCTACTACTCTTTCAGTGAAATAATATTTTCTAATGTTTTTCTTGATTTTTCCTCCAACTAGCCTCAGATTGTGACCCCTTGTTCTTGTATTCAGATTCTTATTTATCACACTTCCCTCCTGAACCTTGTTCAGTCCTTTAACATATTTAAAGGTTTCAATCATGTCCCCCCTTTCTCTTCTTTCCTCCAGACTATACATATTTAGATCTCTGAGTCGTTCTTGATAAGTTCTATGCTTTAGACCTTCCACCATTTTTGTAGCTCTTCTTTGAACCCGCTCAATTTTAGTTATATCCTTTTGCAGATGAGGCCTCCAGAACTGTACACAGTATTCCAGATGTGGTCTCACTAGAGCTCTATACAGAGGGATCACAATCTCCCTCTTCCTGCTTGTTATACCTCTAGCTATGCAGCCAAGCATACGATTTGCTTTCCCCACCGCCTGGTTGCATTGGTTACTCATCTTGAGGCTGTCAGAGATGACCACCCCCAAATCCTTCTCTTCTGAAGTCTTTGCTACCACAGAACTGCCAATACGATAGTCAGGCATGGGAGGATAGGGTGGGTCAGAAAAGCGAGGATGCAATCTGTCTGGAGAACTCCTCAGGTGCTCCTTAAACGAGGGTCTCTCCCTTATCCTAGTATCAATCAGGATGCAGAAAGCAATCAGTTCCTCCAATTCAGGAGGTAAATCTCATACTGTGATTTCATCTTTCACGGTATCACATAGCCCTTGGGAAAAGGTGGCTACCAAGGCCTCATTGTTCCAGCCTACTTCCGCAGCCAAGGTGCGAAATTCAGTAGAGTAATCCACCACAGTACGTGCGCCCTAGTGAATGGTCATAAGATTATTTGAAGCCGAGACCACGTGGCCTGGCCTATCAAAAATGTTCCTGAACGCCTTCACAAACTCTGTAAAATTATGTACAATGTGTTTTTCAGTCTCCCATAATGGGTTAGCCCAGGTCAATGCCCTGCACGTGAGGAGGGAAGTTAGAAAGCCAACTTTACTACGTTCATAAGGAAAGGCATATGGCACCATTTCAAAGTATATGCCCAGTTGATTAAGAAAACCACAGCAAGAATCGGGGTCCCCACCATGCCGCTGTGGGAGCTGAGCTGAACCGGACAACCTCTTGATCTGGCCTGCATCAATAGAGGTTTGGCCCACAGGTGCCAAGGAGGGAGCGGAGGTGGCCACCACTTGTGGATTAGTGCGTTCGAGATGTGTTGTGCACTGCAACAAGGCTTGTAATGTCTGTATTCGTGGCCCTTGCGTACTGTCACGGTTTCCCAATAACCATTCGAGTCAGTACGGTATCACACAGTATAAGACAATGGAGAGAAGTAGAGGGTCACAAGCTAAGCTAGTGATACTATCATAAATAGTAAGCTGCCAGAGATTGACCTCACTGCTGCAGACTAGACCAAAGCCACTGGAAGCCTCCGCTGGAATCAGGAGCTTGAGCAGGTACAGGAACAGGAACTCGATCTCTCCGATCCGGGTAGCGAGACAGCTATTTGACTCATGCTAGTTAGGGTGGTAGCCACGGATGCCTGACTCACGCCTGCAGTCAGTGTAGCAGAAGGGGATACTAGACTCATGCCTGCAGTCAGTAAACTATTGAATCTACCAGAGCCACAGGGCTGCACCAGACTGGGTGTCCGCTATATGAAAAAAGGAGAGGAGAAAGAGTCAGACAGAGTCACAGGTCAGCACCAGATTGGATGGTCAGACAAGTCAGGTTATACACATTTCACATAGTCAGCCACAGCCACAGGTCTGCACCACATTGGGTGTCCGTTATATACAGGATAAGGCAAGAGAATAGTCAGACAGAACCACAGGTCAGCACCATAATGGATGGTCAGAAGAGCCAGGTCATACACAGAGCCCAAAGGAAACAGAACTGTACTGTACAACAACGCAAGGGCAACTGAGAGTTAGCTCAGTTCCCCTTTTAAAGTCCAGGAAGTAGATGGGAGGAGATACCAGTATACCTCATAAAGTTCTACAACGCATCTCACCATGATGCGTCAATTCAGCGACCCGCGCCCGCGTCACCCTAAGCGTCAGTATCAGCTAGCAAGAGGACATGGACGCTCAATATCTCCCCCAAGCACTCTCAACCCAGGTACCGCAAGCGAGGCTTGGGAGGAAGCCTCCTACATATTTCAACGCTTGTTGCGTTGCAGCCGGGATAGATTCTGGAACTAGGCAGATTCTGGTCTAAATAGTTTATGTAGGGACTAGATGTTATAACGTTTTCATTTTTTTTTTTTTAATAAAATCGCTATTTTGCTGAATTTAAATGAGTAAATATTGCCCTGCGCCCTACTTCTGGAACAGACTGTGGTTACCAGCTCTGTACCGCAGTCTGTCACTCTGCCTCTTCTCCCCTCCCTCTATCCAGCCTTCTCCAATGACGGAGGATTTCTGCATGTAAACTGGAGAGGTCTCTGGCCAATGAGATTGCTCCAGCTTACGTGCAGAAAGCCTCTGTCATTGGAGGAGGCTGGATCGAGGGAAGGAAGCAGAGGCAGAGTGACAGACTGTGGTACAGATCTGATAACTGAAGTCTGTCCAGAAGTAGGGCGCAGGGCAATATTTACTCGTTTAAATTCAGCAAATATCGATTTTATTAAAAAAAATTAAAACATTATAACATCTAGTCGTTGCATTAACTATTTGGACCAATATGTATAGGGGTGATAGATCCCCCTTTAAAGACAACCAAGGCAGTCTCATTTAAAAGAACTAACTTTTTGGTGATATGATATATATATATATATATATGCGCCCCTGTTTCTTAACCTCAAAAGGAGTTTTATTTGAAAATTCCAATACAGTATTAATGTTTCTGAAAATTATACATCAGGCCATATCACTCTGGCTAACATTAATAAGGTGGATGTTTTGTGACATGTTGCTATATATGCCTCTGGTATTCAAGGGTTTAACCCTTTGCTTTGCAATGCGTTGTGTACCCCTCTGGCACTCAAAGGGTTAAAAGACCCTATTTAAATTAGCTGTATTTTAGGGATTGTCTCCACTTTTTTTTAGTAATATATCCTGAGAGACCCTGTACTGTAGTTGGTTGCTGGTGCCCAGATACAGGGAGACAACACATATATACACACGTGTGCATATATATATCTATTTATGGATGCAAGAAATGGTGGAGATAGAGAGAGACAGAACACCTGCGATAAGCATAGCGGAGGTCACGAAAGTCAGAGGTCAGCAAGGTCAGGGTCATGGTAGCCAGAGGTCAGAAATGGAGAGGGCAGTAAGGTCAGGTCACAATAGCCAGAGGTCAAGAACGGAGAGATCAGCAAGGTCAAGGTACAGGCCAAGGTAAACATTAATAATATTCAATAGAATTAAGGCAAATACAAGCAAGCCCTGAGCAGAGGATTGCCCAGGGCTTATATAGAGGTGCTTCTACTTGCCAGCACCTCATCTGATTGGACTGGGCCGGCAGCCCCCGCTCTCCTTCCCTTCAGAGCATAGGCTATATGTATAGCGTGTCTGCGACGTGGTCCCAGCCATTCTCTCCATGGCCTGCAGCGTGGGTACACACGCCAGAGCGGCTCTACCACTCCAGAACGCCGCACACCACGATCCACAGATCCAGGGAGAAGCACTGCCGCAGACCTGCTGACAGCAGCAACAAGAGCACCAGACAAAGGTTCCTGGTAGGATGCGAGCATGACACTGCCAGGTATAACAGCTGTTAAAAAATAAATGTTCTATATATATATATATATATATATATATATATATATATATATATTGCCAAAGGTTAAGCACTCTCACCGATGATTAACAACAGGACCGGGTGCTCCAGTAGCGTATGTAACAGATAAATAAGCTGTGCACTCACGGATTTAACAATACAATTAAACCAGTTTAATGGTAAAAAGATGCAACGTTTCATTCCTCGGATCCGGACCTTTGTCAAGAAAACATATATAACAAATCACAGTATCACATATAAATACAAAAAAGATAATGAGACTCACTCGTGTGAACCCAAACGACCTCCCGTGATTACGTGAAGAGAAACGTGAAAGAAAACAATAGACACCAGAATCAAAGAACCTACACAGCCCAAAAAAAGTCTGAAATAGTGCCACCCTGTGTCAGGAAATAGTAAAGACATGTAAATATCAAAAGATATAGAGCGGTCACAAAATAAATATATAACAGATACAAAGTCTCACTATCTATTGCTTGTTATCAATATACATATGAGAAAAATCAACTATTTATCTCTCTGAGAGAAAACAATTAAAGTTATTCTTCTCATTCAAACCAAATGGATTAATAGTGGACAGTTCTTTTATCCAAAAGCATTCTCTTTGTAATAATCTTTTTGCACGGTCCCCTCCTCATCTTGGGACCGGTACATGTTCTATACCTATGAATCTAAAGTGGGTTAATGAATGTCTTTCCGCCAGATAATGTTTGGCCACAGGTTTATCCGACTTGTTGTCCCTGAATGCTACTTTTATGGCTGACTGATGTCCAGCCATCCGTTCTCTCAGGGTGCACTCAGTTTTCCCAACATATGCCAACCCGCATGGGCAGGTAAGAAGATAAACCACCCAAGTAGTGGTACATGTAATTCGTTCTTTGATTAAATATTTTTTGTTAGAATGAGGGTGGGTAAAGAAACGACCTGTGGACATAGATCCACATGTTGTACATCCCGTACATTTATAGCATCCTGGCGGTGCAGATTTAAGCCAGGTTTTTTTATCACTTGTGTAACTGTCAACCGGATCTGTCTTAATCAAAAGATCCCTTAAATTAGGGCCGCGTCTGTATCCATACAAAGGACGATTATGAAAAATTTCAGGAAGATTTTTGTCATTAGTAAGTATGTTCCAATTCTTGTCAATACATTTCTTGATAGTTTTAGTCGCAGTTGTATATTTCATTGAAATTACCATCCTGTCTTGGTGGGTTACAACTCTGTCCTTAAAGGGGAACTTTCACCCCGCAATAACTTAAGGTTCACTTATTGCTCACCTGGCGACTAGCTGCTTAGTAGCGCTAGTCGCCAGCAATATTACCCGGTGCAAAAGGGACTGACAGCGCAGGCGCACGGACGTCACTGTGAAGAGACGTCCGTGCTTCCTGCTCCTGTCACCATCGGCAAAAAGCCGATATCTGAAGAACCGGGTAATATTGCTGGCGACTAGCGCTAATAAGCAGCTAGTCGCCAGGTGTGCAATAAGTGAACCTTAAGTTATTGCGGGGTGAAAGTTCCCCTTTAAATGATTTTTCCTCTGCCAAAAGAGCCCGATACATTATTTCAAGTTTTTTCTTTTGATAACCACGTGCCACAAACCGATCAACCATTTCATTCAATTGTCGCATTTTTAGATGTTTCATCAGAATTATTGCATATCACTCTTAAAAACTGTGATTTAGGCAAAGAGTCCTTTAAAGCTGGTGGATGGAAACTTGAAAAATGTAGTAAAGTATTACGATCTGTTTCCTTACGGAACAAGCTATAACCAAGCCTGTGATTTTGAACAAAAATTTCCAAATCCAGGAAATGTATTTTATTATGATCATAAGATAGTATAAACTCCACCAGAGACTCCAGTTTTAATGCTGTTAACAAAGGATAGCAAAGACTCTTCAGAACCTTGCCATAATAAAAATATATCATCAATGTAGCGATAATATAACTTTATTTGTTCTTGGAATTTTGACAATATCTGATGAATTTCAAACTTATACATAAACGCATTAGCGTATGATGGTGCCATACTTGCACCCATCGTTATACCTGTCAGTTGCATAAAGTATTTACCTTTGAATTGAAAAAATTGCTAGTTAAGCACAATTCCAATAAAGCCAACAAATATTCAACTGGAGGGCCACTGTAGTTATCAGATGATAAAACGATCTCTTGTACTGCATCCAGTCTATCCTTAGTGGGTATGATGGTATAGAGGCTTTTTACATCAAGGGTTACAAGCCACATGTCATTACTGAAACAAGAAAAATCATTCAGAATTTTAATCAAAGCTGGAGTGTCTTTCAATATTGTTGGCAGACTCTGTATGATTGGTTGGAGATAAAAATCAATGAAAGTCCCTATCGGTTGCAACAAACTATCTCTTGCTGAGACAATTGGTCTCATAGGAGGATTGCTCAAGTTTTTATGTATTTTTGGCAATCCATAGAGAATTGGACACTTAGGATTGTTGACCATAAGATAATTACCAGTATCTTCTGTTATCCACATGTTATGTATCCCCAAAGCTATTACATTTCCAATTTTGTTCTGGATAGCCTTTGTTGGGTCATTCTCAAGACGTTGATAAACAGTCGAATCTTGTAATTGGATATGTAAAGATCTACTATAGTCAACGTAATCCTGAATAACTATAGAGCCTCCTTTATCCGCAGGTCTAATGCGGATAGATTTATCACTTTGTAACGTCTTGATAGCCTGTCTCTCTTCCTTAGATAGATTTGGGTGGATCTGATTACTCTTTGTTACAGATTTTTCTAAATCGGTGTCTAGCAACATATTAAAAGTAAGAAGAGTAGGATTCAGTGAATCAAAGTCCTTATTGCTTTTTAGTTTGAATGGATTAATAGAGGAGGTATTGGATTTCAATGCTGAATTGGAGAAATGTTCTTTAATACACAGCTTTCTATTAATCTTGTATCGTTCAACCTGCCATTCAAAATCATTAAATTTATATGTCGGAATAAAAGACAAACCTTTATTCAAAAGCTTTTCTTCTCCTGGAGTCAGAGAATGTTTGGATAAATTATAAACCACATTGGCTACTTGTTCTTTGCCTTTCTGCCCGATCCTTTCGCTCCAATGTTGCCGTCCCTTTTGTCCCCGTCTTGTGTATCTCCTTCTTTTCCGTCTAATGTGGATACCATTGGGGGTTTGCGTGGTTTGCCAGGATCTTGTTACAAAAAAGACTGTTTATTCGTGGAGCTTCTTGTGATCATTTGGGGCTGTTGGCTGCCACTTGCGGTATCTCCAGGTTCTTCTTCCGAATCTCCAGAACTAACATCCACTGTTTGGTAGTCCGGTTTCTTAATCTTACTCTGCTGTGTTCTCCTCCTCTGTCCAAATCGTGTTCTCACGGTTTGCCCACTTAAACAGCTATACACTCTTTTCTCCTCGTAATCTTCTTTTACATGTTGGAGTTTGGCCTTTTTAAACCTCATTAGGTCGGCCCTATGCTTTTCAATCTGTGTTTTGAGTTTATTCATACTGTCAGTATTAACCTCCGCTTGAAGAGTTATTGCATGGTTATGTTCAAATTCAGCAATAGTTTTACGAACTTTGGATAATTCTTTTCCAACCTCCTCTATAACCAAAAGCATCAGTGATAAGGAACATTGATCAAGTATTTTAGTCCATTTATTACAAAAATCTTAATTAATTCTACCAATAGTCGGAATATTCTTTATCCGAAATCCTCGTGGTATTTGTTCTGCTCAGTAATAATCTGATAAAAACATACCGTGAAGATCAAGATCAGTTTCTTTTTTCTTTAATCGGAGAAGTTCAAAATGTAAATCTTTAATATTATCTGTTCCTTGTTTATCTTTATGTGATTTTCTCCATAAAATATTTTCCACTGAATCTTCCAATATGTTGCTAGACGAAAGGGCATCTGGGGTAAAGGAACCCAATGTGCGTTTGATCTCCATAGTTGCACTATATGATAAGTCTCAAATATATGTCCAACTTAGTGGGTGCTACAACAATCCAAGATAGGATATCATATGTGCTGCCAAAGGTTAAGCACTCTCACTGATGATTAACAACAGGACCGGGTGCTCCAGTAGCGTATGTAACAGATAAATAAGCTGTGCACTCACGGATTTAACAATACAATTAAACCAATTTAATGGTAAAAATATGCAACGTTTCGGTCCTCGGATCCGGACCTTTGTCAAGAAAACATATATAACAAATCACAGTATCACATATAAATACAAAAAAGATAATGAGACTCACCGCGTGTGAACCCAAACGACCTCCCGTGATGACGTGAAGAGAAACGTGAAAGAGAACAATAGACACCAGAATCAAAGAACCTACACAGCCCAAAAAAAGTCTGAAATAGTGCCACCCTGTGTCAGGAAATCGTAAAGACATGTAAATATCAAAAGATATAGAGCGGTCACAAAATAAATATATAACAGATACAAAGTCTCACTATCTATTGCTTGTTATCAATATACATATGAGAAAAATCAACTATTTATCTCTCTGAGAGAAAACAATTAAAGTTATTCTTCTCATTCAAACCAAATGGATTAATAGTGGACAGTTCTTTTATCCAAAAGCATTCTCTTTGTAATAATCTTTTTGCACGGTCCCCTCCTCGTCTTGGAACCGGTACATGTTCTATACCTATGAATCTGAAGTGGGTTAATGAATGTCTTTCCGCCAGATAATGCTTAGCCACAGGTTTATCCGACTTGTTGTCCCTGAATGCTACTTTTATGGCTGACCGATGTCCAGCCATCCGTTCTCTCAGGGTGCACTCAGTTTTTCCAACATATGCCAACCCGCATGGGCAGGTAAGAAGATAAACCACCCAAGTAGTGGTACATGTAATTCGTTCTTTGATTAAATATTTTTATATATTTTATATATATATATAATTTGCTACAGGCACTCACGCACAATGGCAATCCTGATCACTGTCCACCCACCGGGTGCTGATCCACAACATACAGCAAATGTGAAAGCACTGAACGCACTCACGGTCTGGGATACAAAAATTTGAATGTATTTAAAACTGCTTCATAACATCTCAAGGAACAATATGCAGCACAAACAGCAACATTTCGATCCTCTCCACGAGATCTTTCTCGTTAAGAAATAGAATGGAAAGACCTGGAGCCAGTGTCCCCCCGAACCCAACTAGCATCTGCAATGAACATAGAGAAACAAATCTCTACTATCCTGATAGTAGAGATACCTGAGGGAAGTGGCTGCATAGGTCGGAAACACATAAGAAAATTACAGTGGAACCCAAAATTCAGCGCTATATGTCTTCACCTCCACATTCACTTCTACGGTTATAGAAAGCATCTGAGACTGGAGGTAATACCATCAAGCTTGATTTATCCCTCTGCCCTCTTATTACCGATGGGGGAAGCCCAGGATGGTCAACACCTGTACAGGCAATCCCCAGGATCCATCATCGCTTGTGCAGAGCTGAGACAGGAAAGGAGAAGATTCAATATTAACAAAGTATACCTGCAAGCTTTTGAACAGAGGTCCTGAAGTGAAAGAAAATGGGACATTTCACTTGATTCTATCTTTTGGAGGTGTTCCATCTTTTTGAAATCCATTTTTTATGTGATATCACATAGCACTTTATATTGTTAATATTTTTGGGACTATTGTATTTTACATCAATTGTTCTCTATTAATATACATTACATATGTCTTTGCTTGCGTATGTTATTATGTATTCTTATAATATACTGATATAGAGAATACTAGCTCTCTCCTTCTTTTGTATTTGTACATTTTTTTATATATATAATATTTATACATACACTACCGTTCAAAAGTTTGGGATCACTTCGAAATGTCCTTGTTTTTGTTATGGGTGCAGCTTGACTGTATGGTACGTAAGAAGTGCCCATCAAGCCAATCCAAATTGTGGGAGGTGCTTCAGGAAGCATGGGGTGAACTCTCTTCATATTACCTCAACAAACTGACAACAAGAATGCCAAAGGTCTGCAAGGCTGTAATTGCTGCAAATGGAGGATTGTTCAACAAAAGCAAAGTTTTATTTAAATTAAAAATCATTATTTCTAACCTTCTCATTGTCTTGACTGTATTTCCTATTCATTTTGCAAATTACAGACAGAAAGCCTCCGTCATCAGAGGCGGCTGGATAGAGGGAGGAAAAAGAGAGAGACAGCGCACCAGAGATATAAGTGCGGTATTGTCACAAGTTAATAATGGATTGAACATTGTTCAAAAAGAATTATATGTTTATATTAATACAGTAGCAATAAAACGATCTATAGGTGTCACTATATATATGAGCAGTTAAAAATTAGAGATTAAAATGTGATGATAAAAGTGTCTCAAATTACTAAAAAATAATAAAGGAATACATATAAAGAATGTATAATGTCTGAGAATGGAAGATATAATATGTGCAGTAATTAGATCGAAGGGGACACGTAATGTGATGGAGCGACAGGGTTATAGTCTCTGTTTTTCTGAAAGTATATATAGCGTGTTTATTATAGGGGGGGGGGTTCTCAGCCTCCCCCTTCCAGATATACGCTCATCAGATAGAGTCTTTGCAATATAACGTTTAGTCAATATTAATACAGTCTGCTCACCAGAGATCCCCTTGTCGTAAGACGCATCAATACTTTAAATTACTCCTGGCTGTTGTCACCTTCACAGTCCACTTCTGGTTGTTGCGTAGTTGTTACAGCTTACCTTGACTTCAGCATCATCTGCAGGCACGAGGCTCCAAGCATGCAGCAGGCCCCTGTTTTATCTGTTTGCCTCCTGTATTCTCCTCCTACCTACTTCCTTCTACCTACTTCCTCCCTCTGAGCTGCTCCTCCCACATACTTCCTGTGGAGCTCTGGGGCTCTGGTAGACTCGCCTTATAGCTTATGTGCAGGTGTGAGTCAGTGCTCACTCCCTACTGACTGCAGGCTTGAGTCAGTATTCACTTCGCTCCCTACTGACTGCAGGTGGGAGTCAGTTTTACCTCTAACTGACTGCAGGCTTGAGTCAGTACGCTCTCTCATCGGATCAAGATCCTGGGCTCCTGTTCCTGCTCCTGATTCCTGTTGAGACTACCAGTGGCTGAGGCCTAGTCTCCAGCTCGGTGGTTAAGCCGCACAACCTGGAATTCCTGATAGCAGGCTTGCTGGCTTGTACCCCTTGCTAGTTTCTATTGTATTATTGTATATATTTCTGTATTTCATTTTCGCTAATAAACTGCATTAACCATACTGTACTGACTCCTGAACTTCTCTGGGTAACTGTGACAGTAGTCTTGATCCGTGATTCAGTGAGTGTAGCAAGTGATCTCAGGGGTATTATCACGGTGCCCGTGCTCTTTTTTTTTTTCCTGTCAGTCTATCCTGTCTTTGCTCCCATTGGCTACCGTGTGTTTGTCCCGCCCAGTATGACCTTTATATCCAGGGCTATTGGAACCCCACCGGGGCCCTTTCGTGGTGTTCCTGTGCCAGTGCTTATTTCTGCTCAGTGATTCCCAGTGGTCTGCCTGACTACTCTGCATATTGTCTTCTGCTCCTGTGTACCGACCCGGATTGCCTGACTATTTTTCCGACGTTCCTGCTCCTGTGTACCGACCTGGCTTGGCTGACGTTCCTGCTCTGTGATCCGACCCGGCTTGGCTGACGTTCCTGCTCCGTGATCCGACCCGGCTTGGCTGACTTTCCTGCTCCGCGATTCGACCCGGCTTGGTTGGCATTCCTGTGCTGTGTCGCTTAGGCGACATTCTGACTGTCTGGCAATTGTGTCATCATTTCCTCCTGCAGAGTACCAGCGGCCAGTCCCATTACTGCTACGGAAGTTTGCCTTGGGCCTAGTTTCCGTTACTGCCTCTGCAGAGTGCAAGTGTCTGCCTCTGTTACTGCTCCGGCAGTGAGCCACCGGTTTGCTTCTGTTACCGCCTCTGCAGAGTGCAAGTGTCCGCCTCCGTTACTGCTACGGCAGTTTACCTTGGGCCTAGTCTCCATTACTGCCTCTGCTAAGTGCAAGTGTCTGCCTCCGTAACTGCTCCGGCAGTGAGCCCCGGTTTGCCTCCATTACTACTTCTGCAGAGTGCAAGTGTTTGTCTCCGTTACTGCTCCGGCAGAGTGCAAGTGGCCTGGTCTCCATTACTGCTACGGCAGTACCTTATGTGACTCTGTTCCCATTGTTGACTAGGCAGTTCACGTTAGTTCTGCTTATCTGTTTCTGGATGTTACGAATCCTTCAGCTGTCTATATGCAGAGAGCCCCATCACAGACCTCTCTGCACATGGGACTGTTTACACTCTAAGAAGATCATTAGCCCATGCAGTACCTTGCTCCTGGGAATCCATTATAATCTGCCTGACCTGTGTCAGTATAGACTGTTGTGGACTTTATGTTTTTGCTGGACCTGTGTAGGCATATGTATATATACCTGTCGTGTGTCTGTATTATTCAGCTTATATACTACAGGACCTGTGAAGGTTATTTTATTACCGTGATTTCAATAAAACTGTGTTTTATCCTAAACCACTGTGTCTGTGTGTCGAACAAACCGTTACAGTACGAAAGGGCCATGACCTCAGACAATAAGGGTGAAGGTAATACACAGAACATCCACTGGAGGATGGATGTACATGAGCAGCGTTTGGACCAGTTGGCACTGTCCAAACAAACTATTCTTGAGCGCATGGTACATCTCGATAAACCAGTACAGAATCCGGTGGTCCCCCCAAGTTTTGACACCGGAGAGTCAGTCAGTGGCAGCTGTGGCCTCAGTTAAAGGGTTCACGGCATCTGCTCCGTTACCACTCAGATACAATGGTGAACCCACCCTGTGCAGAGGGTTTATTAATCAATTGGGGATATTTCTGGAACTAACCCCTCATGCTTTTCCTAATGACCGCAGTAAGGTCGGGTTCATGATTTCACTATTAACGGGCAGAGCTTTGGCGTGGGCCAATCCATTGTGGGAAAATGCTAAATCTTGCACCAGGGACTTCAGGGAGTTTGTACGAACCTTCTGGAGAGTATTTGAAGTTCCTGGTAGAGTCACCTCTGCTGCCAAACGATTGATGGAGATACAACAGGGCAATCGTACTGTGGGCGATTATGCCATAGAATTCCGTACATTGGCAGCAGAGGTGGGTTGGAACAAAGAGGCGCTGGTGGCAGCCTTTGCTCAAGGACTAGCTGACCATATTAAGAATGAAACGGAAGCTAGAGAACTACCTAGTGACCTGGACGAATATATTGATTATGCCATTTTAATTGATTCTCGTGTAACCCTGGTATCCAGATACCTCCAGTTACCATAGAGCTACACTGTAGACCATAGAGTTCTCTGTGGATGACTCATTGCCCCAGTATTCCCTTCAGCCAATGAGAATCCTGCTGAGTATGCAGGAAGGGGAAGGATGATCTAGGGGAGTATCACAGTGCCTGTGATCCTCCTGTCACTCTCATCTGTGGCATTCTGACTCCTGCTGTCCTGTGCTGACACAGTGTGACCATTACACTCAGGTGTAACCCATCTCCTAGTGCAGAGTTCCTTGCTGACTTGCATAAGCTGTGATCCTTGTACCGAGCCTCCATACGCTTGCAGAGCTTAGTTATCATACAGAGCCTGGGAGATTTAAACGAACCCTTTAACCCTTGCAGTGCCGCTTCTCTCTTGCCGAACCTCCATTCAATTCTTAGAGCCTCTACCTTATAAGTCTACTTCTGCTGAGTTGGTCGCTACTTGGACGGCTACTCTGTTTCACAACTGCAGAGTAGTCAAGTCCTGTCGGTCCGGTTGGGTGCCCTAGGCTGTCGGTATCACGTCAAGTACCGGAGGTATCCATTGCGGCTATTGGTTCTGAGTGGTAGCAAGGTTAGGCTCCAAGCTCTTGCAGGATCCGAAGGTCTACGCCCGTGGGGGCTATTGGCTCGTGTTGTGCTCACTTTGGTCTCCGGTTATACGTCCGTGAGGGCTAAAACGGCAGCTTTGCATCTCAGGCTAGTCTCCGATTACGTCCATGGGGGCTACATACTCTTGCACTTGCAGTCTCAGTGGACTCTTTGGGAACGCCCGTGGGGGCTAGGTTTGGGTTACTGTTCTGCTAAGCTCATGCTGGTCACTGAACACCAACTATCCTCCATTGCATGAACTCTGTGCTGTGCACATTTGCTCAGTTTATCACTACACCATTCGGGCGTGCCAAACCCCACAGCTGAGACGGACTGATTGTTCTCATTTACCCTTTAGGGACCAGTTCACTATTATCTGTACCATTTTGAGTGTGCCTTCTATTCATTATAGTGAATCTATGTGTACTGTGTATTCACTTGCAGTTGCTGCTGTCACCTGTAGAGGGCTATCATTTGTACTTATTTTCATTCAATAAACGTTGTTTATTTTACCTACTGGTCTGAGTGTCAAAACAAACCGTTACAGTACGAAAGGGCCATGACCTCAGACAGTAAGGGTGAAAGTAACACACAAAACATCCACTGGAGAATGGATGTCCATGAGCAGCGCTTAGATCAATTGGCACTGGCTCTACAGACCTTACTTGATCGTACGCTACACCTAGACAAGCCTAGTCCGAATCCGGTGGTCTCCCCAGTCTTGACACCGGATAATCCGCCTCTAGCTCCTCCCACTTGTGCCAGAGGCTTAACGGCAGCGGCGCCGTTACCATTGAGATATGATGTCGAGCCTTCCTTATGCAGAGGCTTTATCAATCAGTTGGAGATCTATTTGGAATTAACGCCCCAGGCATTTCCTAACGACCGGAGCAAGGTCGGTTTCATGATATCGCTACTAACTGGCAAAGCATTGGCTTGGGCGAACCCATTGTGGGAGAGTGCCAAACCTTGCACTCTGAACTTTAATGAGTTTGTAAAAAAGTTCTGCCGTGTGTTTGAGGTTCCTGGCAGAGCTGCCTCCGCTGCTAAAAGGCTAATGGAGATACAGCAGGGCGAACGTACACTGGGCGACTATGCAATAGAATTCCGGACCCTGGCAGCGGAGGTGGGCTGGAATGATGAGGCGTTATTGGCAGCATTTGCTAAGGGGCTCTCTGAACCAATTAAGGATGAAATAGCTGCTCGAGATGTTCCTAGTGACCTGGACGAATCCATTGATTATGTAATGCTCATTGACTCTCGTATCCGTGAGAGACGGTTGGCAAAAAGGGCAAGTTCCAGAAACCATGGGCAGGGCAGTTCCTTTGACCCACCCTCTCCACCCTCTTCTACTGAGCGTCCAGGAGAGGCAGCACAGCCAATGCAGCTGGGTTTCACTAGACTCTCAAAAGAAGAGAGGTCTTTCGTAAAAGGCATGGCCTATGTTTATATTGTGGCAAACAGGGGCACCTTTTGCTCAATTGTCCGGTGAGGCCGGGAAACGCACGCACCTAGGGTACCTTGGGGGACAGGCCCTAGGTGGTGTACAACAGTCCCTAGATCCGAATACTGTTAAACCCACCATCCAGGTGGCATTCTTTTGGGCTGACAAGGGCATAGAAACATTGACACTGGTAGACTCTGGTGCAGCCGGGTACTTTATGGACCAATCTTTTGCTGCATTGCATAATATTCCTCTATGCAAGAAGGAGTCTCCTTTGGCAGTGGAGGCCATTGATGGCAGACCATTGGAATCCGCATTTATTACGATGGAAACCATTCCTATTTCTATGTCAGTTGGGGCACTTCACAAGGAGGAGGTACGGTTTCAAATTATTCGTTCACCTCACCATGCAGTCATTTTGGTGTTTCCTATCACAGTGCCTGTGATCTAGCTGTCACTCTCTTCTATGTACAAGGGTGATTTGTTCATTTAGTTTGGCCCGCCCCTTGGTTTCCTTTTTATACCTGGCAATTCCATCTGTCAGACGCCCTTTCGTGGTGTTTCTGAGCCAGTTGTTCTGTTGCTACGTTTCTGTTTCCTGTGTACCGATTTGGCTAGCCCTGACCATTCTCCAGTGTTCCTGCTTGTGTATGACCCGGCTCGTCTGACTCTCTCCTCCGGATCTCGACTCTGCTTGGCTGACGTTCCTGCTTGTGTATGACCCGGCTGGTACAACTACCTCCTACGTGCTCCGATCCGGCCTTGCTGACTTCCTCCTGCAAGATCACCTCCAGCGGGTTGCAGAAGACCCCCGTTCCAGTTTGTCGCCGTCGCGACATTATCATCCACTGTTCCAGTACTTGTGTGGCTGTCTTGCCTGGTGTCACTTTGTGCAGTACAGTGTTACTATCGTGCAGAGCTGTGTGCGCCTCCCTCAGACCAAAGTGCTGTGCTACCGCAGAAAAGCCTTGTGTAAACGTGCCTTTTAACCCTACCAGTGCTGTCTCGGTCCCACTTTCCCTACTCCAGTGTGAGCCTCGTTCGTAGTGAAACTCTTGCTGGGTTGGCCGCTCTCCGTCGGCAACTCGATACCATCCCAGTAGAGTGTTCACTTCCTAGTAGGCCGGTTGGGCGCTTTGGCTCTCTATCTATCTCGTTGTATACACTGGGCGATTCCGTTATACCGAGTGGTGATGGGCAAAGGCTTCAGCACTAGCATTCCGGTACTACTTCTGTTGGGCTTTGGGCCCTGTCTCATTATACTCAGTCCGGTAGAGTCTGAAGAGGCTTGGGAGCTCTTGCACTGTAGGCCGGTTCGATACACGCCCATGGGGGCTAAGATCACTTGCACCAGTAGTAGTCATCCCTGTAGGTACGCCCGTGGGGGGCTATTGGGCTCTGCTTTACTACACACCGTGGCGAGACAGTTCCTATCCACTTGTTGGTGAGCATTTCTTCAGCACAGCTTATCTACACCTTGGGCGTGCCAAGCATCCACTTTAGAGACTGATCATAATCAAGGACTTAACCCTTTGTGGTTACCTTAAGCGTAACCTACTCATACCCAGGGCGTGCCAAACAGTCCCTTTGAAACTAATATCTATAAAGGACTTAACCCTCCGGGGTTATACCCCTTCCTTGGTGGTATATGTGTACTTGCTTTCCGTTTCTGCATTAACTTTGTATTTTCCAGTCACTATCATTTATGTACAACCAACCGCCACTAGAGGGCGACCTTATGTGTTATTATTGCTAAATAAAACTGTGTTTTATTTTACATACTGGTCTGAGATTCTTTAACAAAACCGTGACATTTCCATGGTTACTTCTGCACAATCCTCAATTTGATTGGCAAAAATGTGAGGTTAGTTCCTGGTCCGAATATTGTAAAAAGATCTGTCTATCTTTCCCTGTCAAGATTATGTGTACCTCTCCCGCTGTGCCAGTTGAGTATGGGGAATTCAGTGACGTATTCAGCAAGGGGGAGGCTAGCGCATTGCCCGAACATAAACCCTATGATTGCGCTACTGATTTGCCTCCAGGCGCGGTTCCCCCGAGAGGACGCACTTACCCACTGTCATGCGAGTAGAACAGGGCAATGGAGGAATACATTGAGGACGCTCTTAGGAGGGGAATTATTCGCAAATCTACCTCCCCGGCTGGTGCCGGATTCTTCTTTGTCAAAAAGAAAAGTGGCGAACTAAGGCCATGTATTGATTATCGGGGGCTTAATAAGCTGATGCCCAAGAACGCATACCCTATTCCACTCATTACCGAGTTATTTGACAGATTGAAGGGCTTTCTATCTTCACTAAACTTGATTTGCGGGCCGCCTACAATCTAATTAGAATCAGAGAAGGGGATGAGTGGAAAACGGCATTTAATATCAGAACTGGGCACTACGAATATCTGGTAATGCCTTTTGGCTTATGTAATGCACCTGCGGTATTCCAGGAGCTTATTAATGATATCTTGCGTGACATGCTTCAGTCCTGCGTGGTGGTATATCTGGACGATATATTGATTCATTCTGCCACCCTCTCCCAACATATTAAAGATGTCATGGAAGTCTTACTGCGACTTTGTGAGAATAAGCTGTTTTGTAAATTAGAAAAATGCAAATTCCATGTGTCTCAAGTACCATTTTTGGGGTTCGTAATCTCCAAAGATGGAATCGCTATGGACCAGGATAAGTTGGCAGCAGTATTACAATGGCCTCGCCCTAAAGGGTTAAAAGCGATTCAGCGCTTTCTAGGGTTTGCCAACTATTACAGAAAATTCATACGTAACTTTTCCACAATTGTGAAACCTTTGTCTGATTTGACACATAAGGGCGCTACTCCTTCTCAGTGGTCCGAGGCTGCTGAAAATGCGTTTGAGACCTTAAAATCTGCCTTTGAGTCTGCCCCAGTGCTGTCCCATCCCAATCCCTCCCTGCCATTTACCTTGGAAGTTGACGCCTCTGAGGTTGGGGTTGGGGCAGTACTCTCCCAGTGTCCTGTGGGAGGTGGTACCTTGAAACCTTGTGGTTTTTTTCTACGAAGTTGTCCAGCGCACAGAGCCACTATGAGATTGGCAACAGGGAGTTATTGGCCATTATTCTGGCACTGAAGGAGTGGCGTCACCTGTTGGAAGGTACCAAGAACCCAGTACTGATCCTTACCGATCACAAGAATCTGACATATCTCTCTGAGGCTAAGAGGTTGTCTTCTCGACAAGCCAGGTGGGCACTCTTTTTGTCCCGGTTTAACTTTATAGTATCGTACCTCCCGGGTTCTAAGAACGTGAGGGCAGACGCCTTGTCCTGACAGTTCGCGTCGGACACTGAGAGGGAGGAAGAACCAGTACCCATTATTCTGCCCGACCGTATTATGGCTACTATTCGCACTAGTATAACTTCGCCACTGGGAGAGGAGATTTTGGGGTCTCAGTCTAGGGCTCCACCTGAGACTCCAGTTGGTAAATGCTTTGTGGATGAGCCATTCCGTACCCGTCTATTGGAAACCTATCACTCGTCTAGGGCGGCTGGGCACATCGGCAGGGATCAGCTGGTATGGTCTCTTTCGCAATTATTCTGGTGGCCAACGCTCAGAGCCGATTGCTCCGCTTTTACTGCCGCTTGTGCCATCTGTGCCCGTGCTAAGACCCCCAGGCATCTCCCAGTGGGCCTACTTCAACCTGTGCCTAATGGAGAACGGCCCTGGTCTCATATATCTATCGACTTTCTGGGAGAATTGTCAGTCTCTAGGGGGTATACATTTATCCTTATGGTGGTTGATAGGTTCTCCAAGATGGCTCATTTTCTGCCTCTCAAGGGGCTTCCATCAGCTCAGGAATTGGCAATGGTCTTTGCTAGAGAAGTGTTTCGCTTGCAGAGTTGTGGTCTCCGACCGTGGGAGTCAATTCGTGTCCAGGTTCTGGAGGGCATTCTGTGGCCAGATGGGCATTCAATTGTCCTTCTCCTCCGCCTACCATCCCCAAATCAACGGAGCCGCTAAGCGTGCCAATCAGGGACTGGAACAGTTCCTGCTCTGTTTTATTGCTGATCATCATGACAATTGGGCCGATCTGTTGCCATGGGCGGAGTTTGCCAGGAATTGTGCAGTTAACTCATCGTCCGGGAGCTCCCCGTTCTTAGTCAATTATGGGTTCCAGCCATGTTTGCTCCCAGACTCGTTCCAGTCACAACAGATTCTGGCTTTGGATGAGCATATGGAGCAGCTCCGTTCCACTTGGGCACAGGTGCAAAGGACCCTCAGTCAGTCTTTCCAGCGTCATCAGCGATATGCCAATCGTAGACGGCTGCCAGCGGTCTCTTTCCAGGTTGGGGACAGGGTATGGCTCTCCTCCAGAAACCTCAATCTGCAGGTCCCCTCTAATAAGCTGGCTCCTCGGTTTATTGGTCCTTTTAAAATCATTCGCAAAATTAATCCTGTCTCCTATGCATTGGAACTTCCACCATCTATGCATATTCACAATGTGTTCCATGTGTCTCTGTTAAAACCCCTGGTTTGCAATCGTTACACTACCACTCCGGTAGTTCCTGGGCCGGTGGACGTCCAGGGGCAAGAGGAATACAAGGTTCAGAGCATTGTTGATTCTAGGCGACTCAGAGGGAAGTTGCAATACTTGGTCCACTGGAAGGGTTATGGTCCGGAGGAGCGCTCTTGGGTTGACCAGAAGGACCTCCATGCGCCCAGACTTGTGCGCAACTTCCACGCTAAATACCCTCAGAAACCTAAGCCTCCGGCAGGGAGAGGGGGTCTTTGAGAGGGGGGTACTATCACAGTGCCTGTGATCCTCCTGTCACTCTCATCTGTGGCATACACTGATTTGCTGAGTTGGTTTGGCCCGCCACTGGTGACCTTTTTATACCTGACTTTCACATCTGTCAGATGCCCTTTCATGGTGTTTCTGAGCCAGTCTTGCTGTTGCTGTGTTCCTGTATCTGGATTCCTGTGTACTGACTTTGGCCTGTCCTGACTACGCTCCAGTGTTCCTGATCGTGTTTGACCCGGCTTGTCTGAGAACCTCCTACGTGCTACGACCCGGCTTGTCTGAGAACCTCCTACATGCTACGACCCGGCTGGCTGAGTTCCTGCTTCATGATCGACCACGGCCTGTTCCAGCGACCTGCATTTGCCTGTTGTCGCCGCCGTGACATTCTGACTCCTGCTGTGCTGTGCTGACACAGTGTGACCATTACACTCCGGTGTAACCCTTCTCCTAGTGCAGAGTTCCTTGCTGACTTGCATAAGCTGTGATCCTTGTACCGAGCCTCCATACGCTTGCAGAGCTTAGTTATCATACAGAGCCTGGGAGATTTAAACGAACCATTTAACCCTTGCAGTGCCACTTCTCTCTTGCCGAACCTCCATTCAATTCTTAGAGCCTCTACCTTATAAGTCTACTTCTGCTGAGTTGGCCGCTACTTGGAAGGCGACTCTGTTTCACAACTGCAGAGTAGTCAAGTCCTGTCGGTCCGGTTGGGCGCCCTAGGCTGTCGGTATCACGTCAAGTACCGGAGGTATCCATTGCGGCTATTGGTTCTGAGTGGTAGCAAGGTTAGGCTCCAAGCTCTAGCAGGATCCGAAGGTCTACGCCCGTGGGGGCTATTGGCTCGTGTTGTGCTCACTTTGGTCTCCGGTTATACGCCCGTGAGGGCTAAAACGCCAACTTTGCATCTCAGGCTAGTCTCCGATTACGTCCATGGGGGCTACATACTCTTGCACTTGCAGTCTCAGTGGACTCTTTGGGAACGCCCGTGGGGGCTAGGTTTGGGTTACTGTTCTGCTAAGCTCATGCTGGTCACTGAACACCAACTATCCTCCATTGCATGAACTCTGTGCTGTGCACATTTGCTCAGTTTATCACTACACCATTCGGGCGTGCCAAACCCCACAGCTGAGACGGACTGATTGTTCTCATTTACCCTTTAGGGACCAGTTCACTATTATCTGTACCATTTTGAGTGTGCCTTCTATTCATTATAGTGAATCTATGTGTACTGTGTATTCACTTGCAGTTGCTGCTGTCACCTGTAGAGGGCTATCATTTGTACTTATTTTCATTCAATAAACGTTGTTTATTTTACCTACTGGTCTGAGTGTCAAAACAAACCGTTACAGTACGAAAGGGCCATGACCTCAGACAGTAAGGGTGAAAGTAACACACAAAACATCCACTGGAGAATGGATGTCCATGAGCAGCGCTTAGATCAATTGGCACTGGCTCTACAGACCCTACTTGATCGTACGCTACACCTAGACAAGCCTAGTCCGAATCCGGTGGTCTCCCCAGTCTTGACACCGGATAATCCGCCTCTAGCTCCTCCCACTTGTGCCAGAGGCTTAACGGCAGCGGCGCCGTTACCATTGAGATATGATGTCGAGCCTTCCTTATGCAGAGGCTTTATCAATCAGTTGGAGATCTATTTGGAATTAACGCCCCAGGCATTTCCTAACGACCGGAGCAAGGTCGGTTTCATGATATCGCTACTAACTGGCAAAGCATTGGCTTGGGCGAACCCATTGTGGGAGAGTGCCAAACCTTGCACTCTGAACTTTAATGAGTTTGTAAAAAAGTTCTGCCGTGTGTTTGAGGTTCCTGGCAGAGCTGCCTCCGCTGCTAAAAGGCTAATGGAGATACAGCAGGGCGAACGTACACTGGGCGACTATGCAATAGAATTCCGGACCCTGGCAGCGGAGGTGGGCTGGAATGATGAGGCGTTATTGGCAGCATTTGCTAAGGGGCTCTCTGAACCAATTAAGGATGAAATAGCTGCTCGAGATGTTCCTAGTGACCTGGACGAATTCATTGATTATGTAATGCTCATTGACTCTCGTATCCGTGAGAGACGGTTGGCAAAAAGGGCAAGTTCCAGAAACCATGGGCAGGGCAGTTCCTTTGACCCACCCTCTCCACCCTTTCCTACTGAGCATCCAGTAGAGGCAGCAGAGCCAATGCAGCTGGGTTTCACTAGACTCTCAAAAGAAGAGAGGTCTTTTCGTAAAAGGCAAGGCCTATGTTTATATTGTGGCAAACAGGGGCACCTTTTGCGCAATTGTCCGGTGAGGCCGGGAAACGCACACACCTAGGGTACCTTGGGGGACAGGCCCTAGGTGGTGTACAACAGTCCCTAGATCCGAATACTGTTAAACCCACCATCCAGGTGGCATTCTTTTGGGCTGACAAGGGCATAGAAACATTGACACTGGTAGACTCTGGTGCAGCCGGGTACTTTATGGACCAATCTTTTGCTGCATTGCATAATATTCCTCTATGCAAGAAGGAGTCTCCTTTGGCAGTGGAGGCCATTGATGGCAGACCATTGGAATCCGCATTTATTACGATGGAAACCATTCCTATTTCTATGTCAGTTGGGGCACTTCACAAGGAGGAGGTACGGTTTCAAATTATTCGTTCACCTCACCATGCAGTCATTTTGGTGTTTCCTATCACAGTGCCTGTGATCTAGCTGTCACTCTCTTCTATGTACAAGGGTGATTTGTTCATTTAGTTTGGCCCGCCCCTTGGTTTCCTTTTTATACCTGGCAATTCCATCTGTCAGACGCCCTTTCGTGGTGTTTCTGAGCCAGTTGTTCTGTTGCTACGTTTCTGTTTCCTGTGTACCGATTTGGCTAGCCCTGACCATTCTCCAGTGTTCCTGCTTGTGTATGACCCGGCTCGTCTGACTCTCTCCTCCGGATCTCGACTCTGCTTGGCTGACGTTCCTGCTTGTGTATGACCCGGCTGGTACAACTACCTCCTACGTGCTCCGATCCGGCCTTGCTGACTTCCTCCTGCAAGATCACCTCCAGCGGGTTGCAGAAGACCCCCGTTCCAGTTTGTCGCCGTCGCGACATTATCATCCACTGTTCCAGTACTTGTGTGGCTGTCTTGCCTGGTGTCACTTTGTGCAGTACAGTGTTACTATCGTGCAGAGCTGTGTGCGCCTCCCTCAGACCAAAGTGCTGTGCTACCGCAGAAAAGCCTTGTGTAAACGTGCCTTTTAACCCTACCAGTGCTGTCTCGGTCCCACTTTCCCTACTCCAGTGTGAGCCTCGTTCGTAGTGAAACTCTTGCTGAGTTGGCCGCTCTCCGTCGGCAACTCGATACCATCCCAGTAGAGTGTTCACTTCCTAGTAGGCCGGTTGGGCGCTTTGGCTCTCTATCTATCTCGTTGTATACACTGGGCGATTCCGTTATACCGAGTGGTGATGGGCAAAGGCTTCAGCACTAGCATTCCGGTACTACTTCTGTTGGGCTTTGGGCCCTGTCTCATTATACTCAGTCCGGTAGAGTCTGAAGAGGCTTGGGAGCTCTTGCACTGTAGGCCGGTTCGATACACGCCCATGGGGGCTAAGATCACTTGCACCAGTAGTAGTCATCCCTGTAGGTACGCCCGTGGGGGGCTATTGGGCTCTGCTTTACTACACACCGTGGCGAGACAGTTCCTATCCACTTGTTGGTGAGCATTTCTTCAGCACAGCTTATCTACACCTTGGGCGTGCCAAGCATCCACTTTAGAGACTGATCATAATCAAGGACTTAACCCTTTGTGGTTACCTTAAGCGTAACCTACTCATACCCAGGGCGTGCCAAACAGTCCCTTTGAAACTAATATCTATAAAGGACTTAACCCTCCGGGGTTATACCCCTTCCTTGGTGGTATATGTGTACTTGCTTTCCGTTTCTGCATTAACTTTGTATTTTCCAGTCACTATCATTTATGTACAACCAACCGCCACTAGAGGGCGACCTTATGTGTTATTATTGCTAAATAAAACTGTGTTTTATTTTACATACTGGTCTGAGATTCTTTAACAAAACCGTGACATTTCCATGGTTACTTCTGCACAATCCTCAATTTGATTGGCAAAAATGTGAGGTTAGTTCCTGGTCCGAATATTGTAAAAAGATCTGTCTATCTTTCCCTGTCAAGATTATGTGTACCTCTCCCGCTGTGCCAGTTGAGTATGGGGAATTCAGTGACGTATTCAGCAAGGGGGAGGCTAGCGCATTGCCCGAACATAAACCCTATGATTGCGCTACTGATTTGCCTCCAGGCGCGGTTCCCCCGAGAGGACGCACTTACCCACTGTCATGCGAGTAGAACAGGGCAATGGAGGAATACATTGAGGACGCTCTTAGGAGGGGAATTATTCGCAAATCTACCTCCCCGGCTGGTGCCGGATTCTTCTTTGTCAAAAAGAAAAGTGGCGAACTAAGGCCATGTATTGATTATCGGGGGCTTAATAAGCTGATGCCCAAGAACGCATACCCTATTCCACTCATTACCGAGTTATTTGACAGATTGAAGGGCTTTCTATCTTCACTAAACTTGATTTGCGGGCCGCCTACAATCTAATTAGAATCAGAGAAGGGGATGAGTGGAAAACGGCATTTAATATCAGAACTGGGCACTACGAATATCTGGTAATGCCTTTTGGCTTATGTAATGCACCTGCGGTATTCCAGGAGCTTATTAATGATATCTTGCGTGACATGCTTCAGTCCTGCGTGGTGGTATATCTGGACGATATATTGATTCTTTCTGCCACCCTCTCCCAACATATTTAAGATGTCATGGAAGTCTTGCTGCGACTTTGTGAGAATAAGCTGTTTTGTAAATTAGAAAAATGCAAATTCCATGTGTCTCAAGTACCATTTTTGGGGTTCGTAATCTCCAAAGATGGAATCGCTATGGACCAGGATAAGTTGGCAGCAGTATTACAATGGCCTCGCCCTAAAGGGTTAAAAGCGATTCAGCGCTTTCTAGGGTTTGCCAACTATTACAGAAAATTCATACGTAACTTTTCCACAATTGTGAAACCTTTGTCTGATTTGACACATAAGGGCGCTACTCCTTCTCAGTGGTCCGAGGCTGCTGAAAATGCGTTTGAGACCTTAAAATCTGCCTTTGCGTCTGCCCCAGTGCTGTCCCATCCCAATCCCTCCCTGCCATTTACCTTGGAAGTTGACGCCTCTGAGGTTGGGGTTGGGGCAGTACTCTCCCAGTGTCCTGTGGGAGGTGGTACCTTGAAACCTTGTGGTTTTTTTCTACGAAGTTGTCCAGCGCACAGAGCCACTATGAGATTGGCAACAGGGAGTTATTGGCCATTATTCTGGCACTGAAGGAGTGGCGTCACCTGTTGGAAGGTACCAAGAACCCAGTACTGATCCTTACCGATCACAAGAATCTGACATATCTCTCTGAGGCTAAGAGGTTGTCTTCTCGACAAGCCAGGTGGGCACTCTTTTTGTCCCGGTTTAACTTTATAGTATCGTACCTCCCGGGTTCTAAGAACGTGAGGGCAGACGCCTTGTCCTGACAGTTCGCGTCGGACACTGAGAGGGAGGAAGAACCAGTACCCATTATTCTGCCCGACCGTATTATGGCTACTATTCGCACTAGTATAACTTCGCCACTGGGAGAGGAGATTTTGGGGTCTCAGTCTAGGGCTCCACCTGAGACTCCAGTTGGTAAATGCTTTGTGGATGAGCCATTCTGTACCCGTCTATTGGAAACCTATCACTCGTCTAGGGCGGCTGGGCACATCGGCAGGGATCAGCTGGTATGGTCTCTTTCGCAATTATTCTGGTGGCCAACGCTCAGAGCCGATTGCTCCGCTTTTACTGCCGCTTGTGCCATCTGTGCCCGTGCTAAGACCCCCAGGCATCTCCCAGTGGGCCTACTTCAACCTGTGCCTAATGGAGAACGGCCCTGGTCTCATATATCTATCGACTTTCTGGGAGAATTGTCAGTCTCTAGGGAGTATACATTTATCCTTATGGTGGTTGATAGGTTCTCCAAGATGGCTCATTTTGTGCCTCTCAAGGGGCTTCCATCGGCTCAGGAATTGGCAATGGTCTTTGCTAGAGAAGTGTTTCGCTTGCACGGGGTACCCAGAGTTGTGGTCTCCGACCGTGGGAGTCAATTCGTGTCCAGGTTCTGGAGGGCATTCTGTGGCATGATGGGCATTCAATTGTCCTTCTCCTCCGCCTACCATCCCCAAATCAACGGAGCCGCTAAGCGTGCCAATCAGGGACTGGAACAGTTCCTGCTCTGTTTTATTGCTGATCATCATGACAATTGGGCCGACCTGTTGCCATGGGCGGAGTTTGCCAGGAATTGTGCAGTTAACTCATCGTCCGGGAGCTCCCCGTTCTTAATCAATTATGGGTTCCAGCCATGTTTGCTCCCGGACTCGTTCCAGTCACAACAGATTCCGGCTTTTGATGAGCATATGGAGCAGCTCCGTTCCACTTGGGCACAGGTGCAAAGGACCCTCAGTCAGTCTTTCCAGCGTCATCAGCGATATGCCAATCGTAGACGGCTGCCAGCGGTCTCTTTCCAGGTTGGGGACAGGGTATGGCTCTCCTCCAGAAACCTCAATCTGCAGGTCCCCTCTAATAAGCTGGCTCCTCGGTTTATTGATCCTTTTAAAATCATTCGCAAAATTAATCCTGTCTCCTATGCATTGGAACTTCCACCATCTATGCATATTCACAATGTGTTCCATGTGTCTCTGTTAAAACCCCTGGTTTGCAATCGTTACACTACCACTCCGGTAGTTCCTGGGCCAGTGGACGTCCAGGGGCAAGAGGAATACGAGGTTCAGAGCATTGTTGATTCTAGGCGACTCAGAGGGAAGTTGCAATAGTTGGTCCACTGGAAGGGTTATGGTCCGGAGGAGCGCTCTTGGGTTGACCAGAAGGACCTCCATGCGCCCAGACTTGTGCGCAACTTCCACGCTAAATACCCTCAGAAACTTAAACCTCCGGCAGGGAGAGGGGGTCTTTGAGAGAGGGGTACTATCACAGTGCCTGTGATCCTCCTGTCACTCTCATCTGTGGCATACTTTGATTTGCTGAGTTGGTTTGGCCCGCCCTTTTTATACCTGACTTTCACATCTGTCAGATGCCCTTTCGTGGTGTTTCTGAGCCAGTCTTGCTGTTGCTGTGTTCCTGTATCCGGATTCCTGTGTACTGACTTTGGCCTGTCCTGACTACGCTCCAGTGTTCCTGATCGTGTTTGACCCGGCTTGTCTGAGAACCTCCTACGTGCTACGACCCGGCTGGCTGACTTCCTGCTTCGTGATCGACCACGGCCTGTTCCAGCGACCTGCGTTTGCCTGTTGTCGCCGCCGCAACATTCTGACTCCTGCTGTGCTGAGTGCTGACACAGTGTGACCATTACACTCCGGTGTAACCCATCTCCTAGTGCAGAGTTCCTTGCTGACTTGCATAAGCTGTGCTCCTTGTACAGAGCCTCCATACGCTTGCAGAGCTTAGTTATCATACAGAGCCTGGGAGATTTAAACGAACCCTTTAACCCTTGCAGTGCCGCTTCTCTCTTGCCGAACCTCCATTCAATTCTTAGAGCCTCTACCTTATAAGTCTACTTCTGCTGAGTTGGCCGCTACTTGGAAGGCGACTCTGTTTCACAACTGCAGAGTAGTCAAGTCCTGTCGGTCCGGTTGGGCGCCCTAGGCTCTCGGTATCAAGTACCGGAGGTATCCATTGCGGCTACTGGTTCTGAGTGGTAGCAAGGTTAGGCTCCAAGCTCTTGCAGGTTCCGAAGGTCTACGCCCGTGGGGGATATTGGCTCGTTTTGTGCTCACTTTGGTCTCCGGTTATACGCCCGTGGGGGCTAAAACTCCAGCTTTGCATCTCAGGCTAGTCTCCGATTACGCCCGTGGGGGCTACATACTCTTGCATTTGCAGTATCAGTTGTCTGTTTGGGAACGCCCGCGGGGGCTAGGTTTGGGTCACTGTTCTGCTAAGCTCATGCTGGTCACTGAACACCAACTATCCTCCATTGCATGAACTCTGTGCTGTGCACATTTGCTCAGTTTATCACTACACCATTCGGGCGTGCCAAACCCCACAGCTGAGACGGACTGATTGTTCTCATTTACCCTTTAGGGACCAGTTCACTATTATCTGTACCATTTTGAGTGTGCCTTCTATTCATTATAGTGAATCTATGTGTACTGTGTATTCACATGCAGTTGTTGCTGTCACCTGTAGAGGGCTATCATTTGTACTTATTTTCATTCAATAAACGTTGTTTATTTTACCTACTGGTCTGAGTGTCAAAACAAACCGTTACAGGGAGCTGGAGGAGTTTCAGTTTTGGTTTGAGCAGGGGAAGTGAGCAGAACTCCTTGCTGCTCAGAGTAAGAGACATTTTAAACCACATGCCTGTATATTAAAGTGAGAGATCCCAGAAGTCTCCTAGTGTGGCAGCTTGTGAAGGTCTAGCAGTAAATCTTGTTTGGTGCACTACTCCACATGTTACTTATGAAGAAGGAACTGACACTCCAGTAACCATCCAGACGCCTGTCAGAGGAACTCCTGTGAGTGACCTGCCTGCCAATCAAGGTGTTGCTGCTCAGAGGGTTCAAGTGCAAAGCTGTCCAAAGGTGCAAAGCCTGCAACCAGCATAGAAGGGAGGAAAGCACAGTTCCCAGGTCAAGGAAAGACAGGGAGATTTGCATACAAGCTTCAAAAAGGTAATCTGTGTTTCATACCTCACACTACAGGGGTAGCGCTACCTCCAACAAGGGCCCCACCACGTGCATCACCATTTTCCCAGGGGACTGAGTCTGTATCAGCTGAGGGGGAGGAAATAATAGGGACTCTACTGTTGGGAGGTTGTCACTGATGGGTGCTGAACTTTCACACTGTGCAGTATAGGATTATGTTATAATTATCTGTGTTATTCTGTTGCACTGTTTATTCTTTGCATTCTACAATATATATTGTGGATACCATTCCCCTTTAAAATACATACTGTGGGCAGTTATTATTAGAATTCCGTTGTTGTTTTCTTAGCAGGGATAAACATCTATCATTAGATACCTAGCTAAGTGGAGGCACTGCCAAAGGCTCATTATTCCCCAATCTCCCAAATTCTGCGGAGACTCAGCATCATCCTGTTAGCGCCAAAGTCAGAGGTAATCATGGATAAGGTCGGAAGTTGGTCACCGGCCAATCCCTAAGGGGTTACACTCGTATTCATGAGAGACTTATGGCCAAAGACCGTAGATTACGGCCTAGAAGCAGTGGGCATAACCGTTTTTTGACCCCACCCTCGCCTCCCATGCCTCCTGATCGTAAACAGGAACCCTGTAAACCTATGCAACTTGGGTTCACCAAACTAACTAAGGAGGAACGGGCATGCAGCAGGAGGCAGGGGTTATGTCTGTACTGTGGCAAAGCTGGCCATCTATTACGTACTTGTCCTGTACATTCGGGAAACGAATTCACCTTGGGTACCTTGGGGGACAGGCCCTAGGTGGTGTTCAGCAGTCCCTAGACCCTATCATGCAGAAACCCACGATCCAGGTGGTGTTTTCTTGGGCAGAACACTCAGTGGAGGTTCTGGCTTTGGTCGATTCCGGTGCGGCCAGTTACTTCATGGATAATTCATTTGCTGCGTCACATAATATTCCGTTGGTCAGAAGGGACTCTCCCTTAGCCATTGAGGCCATTGATGGCAGACCGCTAGAACCAGCTCAGATAACTATGGAGACTATTTCGATTTCTATGACTATTGGGGCCCTCCACATGAACAACAATTTCATATTATCCATTCTCCTCATCATGCGGTCATTCTGGGGTTTCCTTGGTTACATTTGCACAATCCCCAGTTTGACTGGCAGAGTTGCGAGATCACGTCTTGGTCCGAGTACTGTATGAAGCATTGTGTGACTCAGCCTGTTAAGATTTTGTGTGCCTCTCCCTCTGTGCCAGCCGAATACTATCAATTCAGTGACGTTTTTAGTAAGGGAGAGGCTAGCACATTGCCCCAACATAGGGTATACGATTGTGCCATTGATTTGCCCCCTGGGGTTGTGCCCCCTAGGGGCCGCACGTATCCGCTGTCGTGCGAGGAGAATTGGGCCATGGAGGAATACATTGAGGACGCCCTTAGTAGAGGGATTATTCGAAAGTCTACCTCACCTGCTGGTGCTGGGTTCTTTTTTGTGAAAAAGAAGAATGGAGAGTTAAGACCTTGCTTTGATTACCGGGGATTAAATAAACTTATGTCCAAGAATGCATACCCCATACCACTCATTACTGAGCTATTTGATAGGTTAAAAGGTTTTTCCATTTTACGAAATTAGACCTCCGTGCTGCCTATAACCTGATCAGAATAAGAGCGGGGGATGAGTGGCAAACGGCATTTAATACCAGATCTGGGCATTATGAATACCTAGTTATGCCATTTGTTCTTTGTAACGCACCCGCTGTATTTCAAGAATTTATTAACGATATCCTCCATGATTTGCTACAGTCCTGTGTAGTAGTATATCTTGATGTCATACTCATACACTCTGCCACTCTGTCCCAACACATCAAGGATGTGTCCGAGGTCTTGCTTCGTTTACGCAAGAATAAGCTATACTGTAAAATGGAGAAGTGCGAGTTTCACAGGTCCCAAGTGCCTGTTTTGGGTTTCATGATCTCTAAGGATGGCATTGCCATGGACCAGGAGAAACTCGCAGCAGTCTTGCAGTGGCCATGACCCAAGGGGTTAAAAGCTATTCAGCGTTTTCTTGGGTTTGCTAATTATTACAGGAAGTTTATCCATAACTTCTCTACCATTGTTAAACCTCTGTCTGACCTTACGCACAAGGGCGCTAATCCTCCCCAATGGTCTGATATTGATAAGCATGCTTTACAGGCATTAAAATCCGCTTTTGCATCTGCCCCGGTACTGTCCCACCCTAACCCTTCCCTTCCATTCATGTTGGAGGTCAATGCTTCTGAAATAGGGGTTGGGGCAGTACTATCGCAACGTCCAGTGGTGGGGGGTGCTCTCAAACCATATGGGTTCTTCTCAAAAAAGCTGTCCAGTGCTCAGAGTCACTATGTAATTGGCAACAGAGAACTCCTGGATATCATTCTGGCTCTGAAAGAATGGCGCCACCTGCTGGAAGGTACTAATTCTTACTGACCACAAAAACCTAACATATTTCTCGGAGGCTAAAAGATTGTCTTCTCGTCAGGTCAGGTGGGCCCTGTTCCTATCTCGTTTTAATAATAATAATCCTTTATTTATATAGCGCACACAGATTCCGCAGCGCTTTACACTCATATTGGTTCCTGTCCCCATTGGGGCTCACAATCTAAATTCACCTATCAGTATGTTTTTGGAGTGTGGGAGGAAACCAGAGTACCCAGAGGAAACCCACGCAAACACAGTGAGAACATACAAACTCATTGCAGATGTTGTCCTTGGTGGGATTTGAACCCAGGACCCCAGCGCTGCAAGGCTACAGTGCTAACCACTGAGCCACTGTGCTCAGTGGTGCTACTGTGCTCACTGGTACTACTAATTTTGTAGTATCCTACTTACCGAGCTCCAAGAATGTTAGGGCCGATGCCCTGTCTAGACAATCTGGGCCAGAGATGGATTAGGATGAGGTTCCCGTACCCATCATTCAGCCTGATCGCATCCTGGCCACCCTACGCACTAGTATCACTTCACCACTGGGGGAGGAGATTCTGGCCACCCAGGCTACGGCACCCCCAGAAACCCCAGTGGGTAAGTGTTTTGTGGATGAGCCATTTTGTACCCTGTAGCTCGAAACATACCACTCTTCTAAGGCTGCTGGTAATATTGGGAGGGATCAATTAATATGGTCTCTCTCACAAGTTTTCTGGTGGCCTTCCCTACGGGCCGACTGCTCCGCATTTACCGCAGCCTGTACCACCTGTGCTCGTGCCAAGACCCCTAGACACCTCCCAGTGGGCCTACTCCAACCAGTGCCTAATGGTGAACGTCCTTGGTCCTACGTATCCATTGATTTCCTGGGAGAGCTGCCAGTGTCTAGGGGTTACTCGTTCATTCTTATGGTGGTCGATAGATTCTCTAAGATGGCTCATTTTGTGCCTCTTCCTGGCCTTCCCTCTGCCCAGGAGTTGGCTGTTGTCTTCACTAAGGAGGTGTTCTGGTTGCATGGGGTACCTAGAGTTCTGGTGTCTGACCGTGGGAGTCAATTTGTGTCCAGATTTTGGAGAGCATTTTGTAACCAGATGGGCATTCAAATGTCCTTTTCTTCTGCTTACCATCCCCAGACCAATGGAGCCGCTGAGCATGCCAATCAGAGATTGGAACAGTTTCTGCCCTGTTTTGTCACCGATCATCATGATAATTGGGCAGATCTGTTGCTGTGGGCAGAGTTCGCCAGGAACTGTGCGGTTAATTCATCGTCCAGGAGCTCCCCATTTCTCATCAACTACGGGTTCCAGCCATGCTTGCTCCCGGACTCATTCCAGTCGCAACAGATTCCAGCTCTGTATGAGCACATCAAGCAATTCTGCTTCACATGGGCACTGGTTCAGATGGCCCTCAGTCAGTTGTTCCAGCGGCATCAGCGCCACTCTAACCATAGACGGCTGCCAGCGGTCTCCTTTCAGGTTGGGGACAGGGTATGTATCATGGTGCCCGTGCTCCCTTGTTATTGTTTTCCTGTAAGTCTACACTGTGTGTGCTCCCATTGGCTGTCCTGTGTTGGTCCCGCCCAGTATGGCCTTTATATAATGGGCTCCAGCACCCATACGGTGCCCTTTCGTGGTGTTCCTGTACCAGTGCTAGTTTTCTGCTCAGTGTTTCCCAGTGTACCGACTTGGCCTGCCTGTCTACTCTGCATCTGTTCTCCTGCTCCTGTGCACCGACTCGGCCTGGCTGACGTTCCTGCTCCTGTGTACCGACCCGGCTTGGATGACGTCCCTGCTCCTGTGTACCAACCCCGCTTCGCTGACGTTCCTGCTCCGTGATTCGACCCGGCTTGGCTGACGTTCCTGCTCCATGATTCAACCCGGCTTGGTTGGAGTTCCTGTTTTGACAGCCTATTGACACCTTGGCGACATTCTTATTCTCCAGGCTATTCGGTTCCCGTTTTGCTCAGCAGAGTGTGAGAGTCAGTTTCCGTTACTGTTACGGTAGTGTGTCAGTGGCCTAGTCCTCTTTTACTGCTCCTGCAGGGTGCAAGTGTCTGCCTCTGTTACTGCTCCAGCAGTGTGCCATTGGCCTAGTCCTCCGTTACTGCTCCTGCAGAGTGCAAGTGTCTGCCTCTGTTACTGCTCCTGCAGGGTGCAAGTGTCTGCCTCCGTTACTGCTCTGGCAGTGTGCCATTGGTCTAGTCCTCCATTACTGCTCCTGCAGGGTGCAAGTGTCTGCCTCCGTTACTGCTCCGGCAGTGTGCCATTGGTCTAGTCCTCCGTTACTGCTCCTGCAGAGTGCAAGTGTTTGCCTCAGTTACTGCTCCAGCAGTGTGCCATTGGCTTAGTCCTCTGTTACTGCTCCTGCAGAGTGCAAGTGTTTGTCTCTGTTACTGCTCCGGCAGTGTGCCATTAGCCTAGTCTCGGTTACTGCTCCTGCAGAGTGCAAGTGTCAGTCTCCGTTACTGCTACGGCAGTGTTCTACATTACTCTATTCCTGTTGTACTCTGGCAGTTCACATTTGTTCTGCTAGCCTGTTCCTGGGCGTTAAGCATCCTGAAGCTCTCTATGGAAAAAGCTCTATCACAGAACTCTCACTGTGTGGGCATATATATTGTTAACCTGTCGTGTGTCTGTATTATACAGCCTGTATACTACAGGACCTGTGAGGGTTCTGATTTTATTGTGATTTTAATAAAACTGTGTTTTATCCTAAACCATTGTGTCTGTGTGTCAAACAAACCGTTACAGTATGGCTCTCCTCCAGAAACCTTAATTTGCAAGTTCCGTCTAATAAGTTGGCTCCCCGGTTCATTGGTCCCTTCAGGGTGATCCGTAAAATTAACTCTGTGTCGTATGCTCTGGAGCTCCCAGCATTTATGCGCATTCACAATGTGTTCCATGTATCCTTATTGAAACCTCTGGTATGCAATCACTACACTACCACTCCTGTGGTGCCTGGTCCTGTGGAGGTTCAGGGCCAGGAAGAGTATGAGGTCCAAAGCATAATTGATTCACGCAGATTTAGAGGAAAATTGCAATATTTGGTCCATTGGAAGGGCTATGGCCCTGATGAACGTTCCTGGGTTGATCAGAACGACCTTCATGCCCCGATACTTCTGCTCAGTTTTCACTCTAAATATCCTCAGAAACCAGGTCCCTCTTCCAGGAGAGGGGGTCTTTGAGAGGGGGGTACTATCACGGTGCCCGTGTTATTTATTTATTTTTTTTCTGTTAGTCTATCCTGTGCTTTGTTCCCATTGGCTACCATGTGTTTGTCCTGCCCAGTATGACCTTTATATACTGGTCTATTGGCACCCCTCTGGGGCCCTTTCGTGGTGTTCTTGTGCCAGTGCTTATTTCTGCTCAGTGATTACCAGTGTACCGACTTGGCCTGCCTGACTACTCTGCATATTGTCTTCTGCTCCTGTGTACCGACCCGGATTGCCTGACTATTCTTCTGACGTTCCTGCTCCTGTGTACCGACCGTGCTTGGCTGACGTTCCTGCTCCATGATCTGACCCGGCTTGGCTGACATTCCTGCTCTGTGATCCGACCCGGCTTGGCTGACATTCCTGCTCCGTGATTCGACCCGGCTTGGTTGGCGTTCCTGTGCTGTGTCACCTAGGCGACATTCTGACTGTCTGGCAATTGTGTCACCATTTTCTCCTGCAGAGTACCAGCGGCCAGTTCCGTTACTGCTACGGCAGTTTGCCTTGGGCCTAGTTTCCGTTACTGACTCTGCAAAGTGCAAGTGTTTGCCTCCATTACTGCTCCGGCAGTGAGCCACCAGTTTGCTTCCGTTACCACCTCTGCAGAGTGCAAGTGTCTGCCTCCGTTACTGCTACGGCAGTTTACCTTGGGCCTAGTCTCCATTACTGCCTCTGCTAAGTGCAAGTGTCTGTCTCCGTTACTGCTCCGGCAGTGAGCCACCGGTTTGTCTCTGTTACTACTTCTGCAGAGTGCAAGTGTTTGTCTCCGTTACTGCTACGGCAGTTTACCTTGAGCCTAGTCTCCGTTTGTGCCTCTGCAAAGTGCAAGTGTCTGCCTCCATTACTGCACTGGCAGTGAGCCACCGGTTTGTCTCCGTTACTGCTCCGGCAGAGATCAAGTGGCCTGGTCTCCGTTACTGCTACGGCAGTACCTTATGTGACTCTGTTCCGATTGTTACCTTGGCAGTTCACGTTAGTTCTGCTAATCTGTTTCTGGGCGTTACGAATCCTTCAGCTGTCTATATGCAAAGAGCCCCATCACAGACCTCTCTGCACATGGGACTGTTTACACTCAAAGAAGATCATTAACCCATGCAGTACCTTGCTTCTGGGAATCCATTATAATCTGCCTGACCTGTGTCAGTATAGACTGTTGTGGACTTTATGTTTATGCTGGACCTGTGTAGGCATATGTATATATAACCTGTCCTGTGTCTGTATTATTCAGCTTATCTACTACAGGACCTGTGAGGGTTATTATATTACTGTTATTTCAATAAAACTGTGTTTTATCCTAAACCACTGTGTCTGTGTGTCAAACAAACCGTTACAGGTATATAGCATCCCTTCCTTTTAAATCCGCGTAGATTTTGGTTACAGATTGTCCCTTAAAGTTGTTCACCGTGTTTCGGAGTGCTAACCTCTTTCCTCAAGAATAAAGTTTAGGGTTAACGTGTGAAAAACGCCAAAAGTTGGCAGGTGATTATTTAATACGGACATGGACCAATTGGGTTTAAGGTCAGAGAGGTCATAAGAGGTCAAAGGGATATGATGATATAAATGTCCAATCCATATTATTATTTGTTCTATTTTCACTGATATAGAGGAATATCTAGTGATAAATGGTATATTTCTGGACATTTGATCACTTTCTTGGCCATTAACTTCCTTTGGTAATCTTTTTTCTTTAGTAGTTGGGCTCCTGGAACCTGTTTGCCTCTTTCCATTGTATTATATCTGTAACACATTCTATATTTTACGAATAATTTAGACCATATCACCTTTGAAGCATCAATTATTAATTATTATTCCCTTTTCCCAATATGACTTTTATTTACTTTTTCAATCACATTGTAAAGATCCCTTTAAGTATAGAATTGTATCTTTGACTCAAATTATAGTATTACTTAATTTATTTTTAATATGGATTGGACATTTATATCATCATATCACTTTGACCTCTTATGACCCCTCTGACCCTAAGCCCAATTGGTCAATGTCCATTTTAAATAATCACCTGCCAACTTTTGGCGTTTTTCACACGTTAACCCTAAACTTTATTCCTGAGGAAGGAGCTTCGCGCTCTGAAACGCGTTGAACAACGTTAAGGGACAATCTATAACCGAAATCCATGCGGATTTAAAAGGAAGGGACGCTATATACCCCTGAGATCACTTGCTACACTCACTGAATCACGGATGAAGACTACAGAACAACCGGAGGCGGACTGTGAAGGTGACAACAGCAAGGAGTGATATAAAGGAGCAGTAAACTTTTTTTTTCATGAAAACACATATTTTATAGAGCATTTCCTGCTGAATAAAACAAGGGTACTCCCATCGCTGTCAGGTGTTTTATTCAAAATTTATAACAGTTCAAATAAACAGGAAGTGAATTTACTGTGTTTACTTCCTGATAGTTCTAACTGACAGGAAGTGACTCGGCAGTTTCTATTACATTCTATGGAGAACTGTATGTCTCTGACTTTTCTGACTTTCCTCTCCATTAGAATCTAACAGGAAATCTAATTAGAATTTGACCACTAGATGGCACTGCTAATGTAAAAAAACATGGTTTAAACTGTAATAACTCTGGAAATATAAATCTATCAGCAGTGGGAGTACCCTTATTTTACTCAACAGGAAAATCCCTACAATATATATTTTTTCATAAAAAAAGTTTACTGCTCCTTTAAAGTATTGATGTGTCTTACGACAAGGGGATCTCTGGTGAGCAGACTATATTAATATTGACTAAACGTTATATTGCAAAGACTCTATCTGGTGAGCGTATATCTGGAAGGGGGAGGCTGAGAACCCCCCCTATAATCAACACGCTATATATACTTTCAGAAAAACAGAGACTATAACCCTGTCGCTCCATCACATTACGTGTCCCCTTCATATTGCCCCTGTGATCTAATTACTTCACATATTATCTCTTCCATTCTCAGACATTATACATTCTTTATATGTATTCCTTTATTATATTTTTAGTAATTTGAGACACTTTTATCATCACATTTTAATCTCTAATTTTTAACTGCTCATATATATAGTGACACCTGTGTATAGATTGTTTTATTACTATTGTATTAATAAAACATATAATTATTCTAGAACAACGTTCAGTCCATTATTAACTTGTGAAAATACCACACTTATATCTCTGGTGCGCTGTCTCTCTCTCCTGGCTATTGATGGCAGCACAGAGTGACAATTGTTTGTCCATAGACTAACAGCCAAATCCATCGGATCATTGAAATCTAACCTATTTGTCTCCATCTCATCATCATCCCATTCATTGTCTGTCTCAGCTATCATTAACCATCTGAACTAGGACTTTTTCATGCTCAATTGAACTACAAATTCCAGGTCCTGATATTCCATACATCTGTTGTTTTAACTATGGATGTCTTTATGAATTACCATCCTATATAATAATTCGCTAAGTTGTGTGTAACGCCCGACATGCGCAGTAGACACTGCTGCACTTGCGGCAGTCACACGCAGTAGAGACTGCCCGCGCCGCAGCTGATACAGAGCTGGGCGCTCCGAAGGAGCGTCCAGCTCTGTATCAGCCGAGGCGCGGGCAGTCTCCACTGCGTGTGACTGCTCCGCGACCGGCTGCCAGAGGCACTGTGGCCCGTGTAACGGGCTGTTCAACTAGTACTGTATAATTGTCTTCAATTGTGAAGCTCATCTTATTATTTACAGTGCTAATTACCAAATAGTTTATATTTCCTCCAATTCGGGAATCCTATTACAGTGAGTGCACCTATTCTCACACCTACTATCCTCCTGGATAGAGGGAGGGGAGCAGAGGAAAAGTGACACACTGTGGTACCGAGCAGGGAACTGCAGTCTGTTCAGAAGTCGGTGCAGGGCAATATTTATTTTTTAGATTTTGGAAAAATAACGATTAAAAAAAAATGAAGACAATATAATGCATCTTCGCTATATAACCTACATATTAAGACTAACTTGTTTAGGGGTGATAGATCCCCTTTAATTAACTTTGAATATTGATTTCCAAAGAGCAGTCCTGAGAGTGCTGATCCTGCCATAGTTATATATATTCTACCCTATCTGTAAGTAATATTGAACCCAGTGTCAAAATGAATGTTCTACCCAGTCCAGAAGTAACATTCTACCCAGTCCAGAAGCAATGTTATACCCTACCCTGAATCAATGTTGCAACCCTGTGGTTCCCAACCTATTCTAACTTGTAAACAAGCCAAAATATATGAGAGGCTCTGAGCACGAACAAAAGCAAAGTTGCCTGTTCTCCGGCAAGCCACCACTCAATGTACATACATTTCCACATACATATCAGACTAATCCCACCCATAAGGGCGATCCAGTTCCAAAATGATGGGCAAGTCCTATTCTGCAAGGAAAAAACAGCTAACCCTAGACGCAGGTTTTGGCCTTGTTTGGGCCTCGTCTGTGAGGTGCGGCTGGCTTCCCTAGGCCCTGAGAGCAAGGGGTCCACATCTGAATTACCGTTTACACTTAGGAAAAGGCCCTAAGTGTTTCTCAGAAACAAGCCAAAAGATGTGAGAGGCTCTGAGTACGAACAAAAGCAAAGTTGCCTGTTCTCCGGCTAGTCACCGCTCAAGAGCATCACATTTTAGCTCTCTAGTGCCATTACAGAGGAGAAATTTCCACATACATATTAGACTAATCCCTCCCGTGGTCCTGTTCCAGAATGATGAGCAAGTTCCCTCTGCACGGAAAAAACAACTAACCCCAGACGTACGTTTCTGTCTTGTTTGGGCCTCTTCAGTGACTTGTGACACATCATTCATTAAGCCATGACACGTAGTTGAAAAGCCCAAATTCCTGTGACACACAAGTATAACAAAAACAACGTTCTACCTAATACAGAAGTAACATTCTACACTGACCAGAAGCAATGGTATGCTGTCATGATTTCTAATTAGATTGTAAGCTCCTTGGAGCAGGGTCCCTTTCTTAATGTATGCTTCCCTTTGCTGCTCCAGCAGATAATGCAATGATCACACTTTCGTCTGATGCTCTTAACTCAATTCTATGTTTTTGTATCATACTGTCACCACTTCTGTAAAGTGCTGTGTACCTGTATGGCACTATATAAAGATGAAGCATACATACATATCGTCTAGAAGCAACATTCTGACCACTCCAGAAGCAATGTTCTACCCACAGCGGTCTTAAATTCAGAGAAAAAAGTGTTAGCTATAGATAACGAACTTGTGTGTGTATATATATATATATATATATATATATATATATATATATATATATATATATTTATTATGCACACAAGTTTGGGGTCACTTAGAAAAGTTGCAAAATGAATAGGAAATACAGTCAAGACGTTGAGAAGTTTAGAAATAATGATTTTTAATTTAAATAATAATTGTGTCCTTCAAACTTTGCTTTTGTCAAAGAATTTTCCATTTGCAGGAATTACAGCTTTGCAGACCTTTGGCATTCTAGCTGTCAGTTTATTGAGGTAATGTGAAGAGAGTTCACACCCATGCTTCCTGAAGCACCTCCCATAATCTGGATTGGCTTGATGGGCACTTCTTACGTATCATACAGTCAAGCTGCTCCCATAACAGAAACAAGGAAACTGAACAGTAGTTTCTCTCTCTCTCTCTCTCTCTCTCTCTCCCCCCCCCCCTTCTGGACTGAGTAGAACAAATATTTTCCCCTGCCCAGAAGAACCATTAATCCAGCCCAGTATTAGTACAGAAACATTCTATTCATTCCAGAAGTAAATGTTCTACCAGACAAGAAGCGCCATACTCTTTAGTTCCGAGATAAAACACAGTGTGTTAAATATAGATACCAAACTTGCATATATATGACACTTATTATATCATTTTCACAAGTTAGAGTCGGTAATCATAATCAGACTAATTAGTAGGCTTCAGTTGATGAGGGTGACATTTGTAATCACAGATTCTAATCACTAAAAAACATTATTGCCAGTAGCACACTGCTTTAAAATGATTATTATCATTAATTACAAGAGGCAACACATTTGGCAGCAGAGCAGAGCGTCTGATTAGAGTTCATCTTGCTGCTGTTGATCCTTACATCTGATCTGGGGTTATATACACCTAAAAGACAATTAACCCCGAATAATAACTCTTATTTCTCGGAAAAAAAAGTGCAATGGCAAAATTCTTTGTGGCCATTTGGGTTTACTGGGCATAATAAGGTAAGTGGGGTTATTATTAAGAGTCATTAGTACGCCTTCATGTACCCTGCATTCCATGCTAACACATACCTCCCAACATTTCAAACTGATAAAGAGGGACACTTGTGTTTTAGGGGATGTTGCTGGGGGCGTGGCTGGTGGGAGGGGCATTACCGAGAATTTTTAAGCTATTTCATGACCTGTTGACAGCTCTTTGTATAACCTGATAAATGACTTATAACAAGACCAAAGTATTTTATTTACACAGACTAATTTATAAACACATATATGGACGTTTAAACAAACAATAATGTGAGTGTTATTGCTGTAGAGCAGTGTGATACATTTACATACACACCACACAGTCTGATTTCCTAAAAAGAGGGACATCAGGGTGGGAAAGAGGGACAGAGGGATTTGGGTCTAAAAGAAGGACTGTCCATCCTAAAAAGGGACACTTGGGAGGTATGCTAACAACTGTAAAATGTCTATCTTTGAGGCCTAAAATCTAGTCTTACTTATACTCTGAGGGGGCAGCTATTGATGTCTTTTCTTGGGCTTCCTGACTCCCATTACTGTATCAGTTAAGATAGGTGTCTCCAGTGAATGTGCCGCATTGTCTGTAACAGGGTAGAGACAAGTTACCTGCCTTTTTAAATACCAGAGAGGTGGATACTAATGTCACAAATGAGCGCTCCTTTCATTACAAACCTCACAAACAAAATGAACCAATTGGTCTCAATATAGGGCAAGTCCACACGTGCATTAAAAATGCAATGATTAGATTTTAGAGACGAAGTGTAAAATAATATTTTGTATGTATGTATCTTTATTTATATAGAGCCTATACACAGCACTTTACAGAAATAGTACAATACAAAAATACAGAACTGGGTTAAAAGCATCAGGCTGAAGTGCGATCATTGTATTATTAGCGGGGGAAAAGTACAACAAAGGGAATCCTACATTAGGAAAGGGACCCTGCCCCAAGGAGCTTACAATCTAATTAGAAATCATGACAACATTCAGAGACAGTAGGAGGATTATAAGTGCAAATACAAGGCTTCAGTAAAGGGAGAGAAGAATGATTCTGATGTGACTGTCAATGTCTATGATTACCATTTACAAATACAATCAAGGTCAATACAAAGAACTATCCAATGAATTATTTACTCAAAGAGGTGAGATAAGAACAAGAGGTCATCCATTAAGACTAGAGGAGAGGCGCTTTCAACTAAAACAAAGGCAGGGATTCTTTACTGTAAAGGAGGTAAAGCTATGGCATTCTTTGACTCGGGATGTTGTACTTGCTGACATTGCAACTGCATTCAAAAAAGCAATGGATGCCTATCTAGCACAGAGCAATATTGAAAATTCTGACAGATGGCTTCAATGCAGATAGGATGTTGATCCAGGGAAATGTCTGACTGCTATTTGGAGTCAGGAAGGAATTTTTTTTACCCACTTGGGGCTTAATTGGAAATGGCTTCAGAGGGCTTTACTTTACCTTCCTCTGGATCAACAGGGGTGTTTTTGGCATGGGGTGGACTTGATGGACGCATGTCTTTTTATCAGTCTCATCAGCTATGTTACTATGTAATGTGCACAAGGTGAATATTGTTACTGAGATGCCTCCTTAAGCAGGTGGGTTTTAAGGAGATGCTTGAAAGTAATGAGTGTTGATGACTGGTGAATGGTGATAGGGAGGGATATTCCAAAAGCAGCCATTTAAAAAGATTGTAGCCAAGAGATGGCTTGAGTTGCGTAGGGAGAGGACAGAAAGAACCCTTGAGAAGAACACAGATGACAGGGAGGGGTGTAGCGGGAGATAAGAGAAGAAATATGAAAGGAAGCGGAAGAAGAGACTTAAAGAGGAAACCATCACCTTTGTATAAATCATCTTCATTTCACAGATATACTTACATAATTTCCAAATAACTAATGAAACAATTCTCACCCGTTCTTGTTTAATAAAGGTTGAAAGATGTCAAGGTTGACGTCACCATATAGGAAAGTAAAGCCGCCTCCTTTCCTATAGTTGTTCACTCCCAGACTCCTTCCCACCTTCTCTCCAGACCTGGTGCGCTGGTACGCTCACTGATCAATGCGCGTCCAGGTCTTTGCGCAAAGCTGCAGCTCACATTCACAGAAAATCATTCATGTATATACTTTGCCTACTTGCTGTTCTTTTTATAGCCTTCCAGCAAGCGGCGCAGAATGCACACATGGCCTGAAAGTTGAAAACTTTATATTTGTACATTCCCAAAAAACTTCTCAAGCATGTATCCTATATAATAATTTGCTAGGATGTTTGTCAGAAGCCGTCATGCACAGTAAAGACTACCTGAATGCACAGAATGCTGGGAGTTCTGTGCTGCGAGCATAGAATCCTTGGAGTTCTGTGCTGGGAGCATGGAATGCTGGGAGCAAGGAATGCTGGGAGCACAGAATGCTGGGAGCATTCTGTGCTTTTGGGCAGTCTCTACAGTGCATGACTACGTCGGCGGAAGGACGCAGAGCTGGACCAGCCTCTTAACCCTTTGCCAGAGGGGTATGCATTGCAAAGCAATGCATTGCATACCCCTCTGGCACTCAAAGGTTTAACATCACCCGGACCTTGGCCCATGTCCTTGCTTATTACAGGCCAAGGGTATTTTGTGTGACAAGAAATAGTGGATTTGACTGGGGGCAGGACCATGTGAGGAATCTTGGTGTGGCAGTGGGTGGAGCTAAGAGCACCTAAACTGCCTTGCCTAAGGGCTCCTGAGATGTAAGTCCGGCCCTTATTTTAGGACTTTCCCAGATTATCAAGACAAGACAGCTTCCACTTCTAGTTTTTGAGAGTTTTTGAGATTAACATCTCTGTGGCCAGGTGAAATTGTTTCTGTTGTTAGGCTGCAACACTCAGCTCTCCATAGACAGCAATGGCCCATTCAATTACAAAATCAACACAAAATGGAAGTTTGTGCTACAATAATTTTATTATGAGATGTAAACCCACTCTAGCATTCAAAGGGTTAAAGTCTCATTTGGGGCAGATATATTTATTTGTTCCCTTTGGTGAATATGATTTGCTCTCCAGAATTGCTTTGCATTTTGTCTTTGTGTATATGGCCCTATGGTATTGCAAGATCATCCCTTTAACCCCTTAACATGGATTGCCATTAAGGACCACAGGTCATTTTTTTCTTATTGGATTCCAGTGTCGCCGAGTGGTGTGCAGTTGCGCATCTATCCTATAATTCCATGACGTGCCAGGACCGTCAACGGTATGATGGTCATGGCACGTCAAGGGTCATTAAGGGGTTAAAAATGGACACATGTCCATTACAGCATGGTAATTATCAAAGCAGTCCTGCAGCTTGTGCGTTCATAAGTGTCTCCCTGTTGAGAACGATCTATTGGATGTCCTTTCCTGTTGAGTAAAACAAAGGTACTCCCACTGCTGAGAGATGAGTCATTCCAAAGTGAATACAGCTTAAACTGTGTTTTTTTGTTTACATTAACAGCACCCTCTGGTGTCCAGAAAGTTCACCTACAGTTCGCCTGGTATTCAGACAGTTATTATGTAGGATTCTATGGGAGAGGTGAGTCACCGACTGCAGTTCTCCATAGAATGTGAGAGTAACCGTTTCAACACTTCCTGTCAGTTTGAACAGTTATAACTTTTGAATACAGCACTGTTGAATAAGCTGACACTATATAACTAAAGTATAGTACTACTGCCAGCAGTAAGCATGCCTTTACTCAGCAGGAAAAAATGTACTTCTCCTTTAACGCTGAGGATTCTAACGAACTTTCTAATGAATTTCTAAGCATTGCTTTAGAGATGTCTTAAGCAGCCAATGCATACCCTTCTGGCACTCGAAGGGTTAAAGGAATGATCTGGTAACCTTGATGATGTAGTTCCTTCGGGCAGAATGCTGTTTTGGAGACACTGTACCTTTAACTCATTCTGTGTAGTAATGTGTCCTGCACTGCTGATCTAAGCCACTTAAAGTAGACTGGAGTCAGTAAAGATTTCTTTACCCACTTGGGGCTTAAAGGGACACTAATGTCCCATAAGAAATTCTACTTGTTTTGTAGAGTTTAAAACAGAACTTTCAGATCTTACTAAGTTGCCATGCATTCATTAAACACATGGTGACTAGCTTGGAAATAGATGTCTTACCTTTAAAAAATAGCAGAGTGTAAAGAAATCCTTCCCGTTTGGGGACTAACGGGCAGGTTACTGCGGTCCGTGCTCCTGCACCATCAGTCCCTTTCGGTAACCATATGGTGCACTGCAGTCTACTCAGTGGAGACCTGGACTGACAGAGCAGGCACACAGACAAGATGTCTGCACTGTAGCCTGGGTTACGGTCTCCAAACGGGAAGGATTCCTTTACACTGGGCTATTTTTTAAAGGTACAACATCTATTTCCAAGCTAGTCGCCATGCGTTTAATGAATGCATGGCCAATAAGTATGATCTGAAAATTCCACTTTAAAAAAATAAATTATATGGCACAAATCTTATCTCTCAAACCTTTATGGTTTGAGAGATATTCACCTGTAAAGTTCCTCCTTCCCTCCCCTTCTCCTGATGTCAGCGCTGTGCTAACAGCAGGAGATCCCAATCTGGGGACCAGCTGGCTGCTCTGCAGTAGAGCCGAAATTGCGTTATTTAAAAAGAATTACTTCATTGGAAGTGCAAGCAGACTTTGTAGACCGTTCCAATGAATGTCGGCCGACACGGATCTCCTTCTGTCAGCCTTACAGATGACATCAGGAGAGGGCGAACTTTAGATGGTTTATGGTTTGAGAGATAGGATTTGTGCCACATAATTTATTTTTGTAAACTCTACAAAACAAGAATAATTTTTATGGGACATCAGTGGCCCTTTAATTATAAATGGCTTGAATGTTTTTTTGTTTGTTTTTTGCCTTTGTCTGGATCAACAGGAGTGGCTTGGCATGGGCTGGACGTGATGGACGCAGGTCTTTTTCCAGCCTTATGTTACTATGTTACGATGTATAATTTCATAACGTCCACTCAAAGTGATCACTAGACAAGCCAGATCAATACGCTCAATACTATATTCCTGTGCCTTCCGCGCTGCTCCACCAGCCTCTCTCTTGATCACAGACTGAATATTGATTAAAACAGTAGTACCACTTAATATTGAAAAGAAAAAAAATATATATATTATTGCAGAGATTACCTTCCTGAGTAAAACAAGGGTACTTCTACTGCTGTTTTATTCTAAAGTTATTGCAACTGAAACTTGCATTTTGTTCAGTGAAGTACATCCATGGACTGACATTTTACTGTGGAGCTGTTGCTACAGAAGTCTGTGGACAGGTCTGGTCAGTTGATTGTAATCCTCTATAGGATAATGCAGCAACAGCTCCACTGTAACATTTCAGGACATGGTGGTACTGCACCGGGAAAAAAAATGCAAGTTTGAGCTGTAAAAACTTTTAAATAAAACATCTCTCGGAAGTGGCAGTACCTTTGTTTTACTCAGGATAAACCCTGTGATATATTTATTTTCAGTATTAAGTGTTACTATCCCTTTAAAGCAAAGGTAGTCAATCACTGGACCTCCAGCCATTGGAGACCACAACTGAAATCACCCCAATGAGCTGCGGGTTAGTTAGAGATGATGAGAGTTGTAGTCGCCAACAGCTGGCGAGCCAAAGATTGACTACCCTTGGATTAAAGGAACAGTGATATTTTTTTAAAATGAAAATATATACGTTACACAGGTTTTCCTACTATGTAAAACAAGGGTTCTGTCACATTTTTCATTCGTAAGTTACCACATCTGATATTTTGCTTTTTTTAAGAATTACAGGGAAATTATTTTTGTTGCAACGGGTGGTGCTGTCCTTATCACTTACTATGGAGAGTTGCAGAGTGCATTATAAAGACAAAATGTGTTTTGGACACTAGATGGCACTGTGTCCACAGTTTGAGCTGTAATAGAGTTTGAATGCAAAATCATCCAGCAGTGGGGGTACTCTGCAGGAAAAGCCAAACATTTTACGGCCTTCCAGCTGTCCTAGTCTCCAACAGCTAGAGGGCCAAAGATTTCCCTCCTTGGTTAAAGGGTTAGTAATGTCTAACATTAACTAACCCTAATATTGTAGGTATTCAAAAGACCTTTATGGTTTAAGACATATAAGCGCTTAAAGTTCCCCCTCCTGCAGATGAGATGTAAAGCTGTCAGCAGTGACTCTGAATCGTGCGACTCGGCGGCTCTTCAGCAGAGCTAAATGAGCGCTATCAAAAAACAGATACTTCACTGGAACGGTCTACAAAGTGTGCTTGGTTTGCAAGCACACTTTACAGACTATTCTACTGAAGTATTTGTTTTTCTATAGCGCTCATTTAGCTCTGCTGAAGAGCCGCCGACTGGTCTGGGACCAGGATCTCATGACATCAGCTCCATGCTGACATTTGGAAAAGGGGAGGGAGGGGAAACTTTAAAGGGACAGTAATGTCCCAAAAAAAAGATATCCAGTTTTGTAGCTTTTAAAAAAAATCCAAACCCGATCTCTCAAATCGCTATGGTTTGAGAGATATAAGCATTGCAAGCTTGCCCCTCTCTCTCCCTTTCTACTGACGTCACCCTTCTCTCTCCCTTTCTACTGACGTCAGCTGACAGCAGGAGATTCCGGTCCGGGGACCAGCAGGCTGTTCTGCAGCAGAGCCGAGATTGCGTTATCCTATATAATAATTCGCTAAGTTGTGTGTAACGCCCGACATGCGCAGTAGACACTGCTGCGCGTGCGGCAGTCACACGCAGTGGAGACTGGCCGCGCCGCGGCTGATACAGAGCTGGGCGCTCCTTCGGAGCGCCCAGCTCTGTATCAGCCAAGGCGCGGCCAGTCTCCACTGCGTGTGACTGCCCCGCAACCGGCTGCCAGAGGCTCTGTGGCCCGTGTAACGGGCTGTTCAACTAGTCTATAAATAATTCATTTATTGGAAAGCTCTACAAAGTGTGCTTGCAAACCAGGCAAACTTTGTAGATCTTTCCAATTAATGAATTCTTTATAGATAACGTGATCTCGGCTCTGCTGCAGAGCCTTCTTGAGTCGTACAACTCGATTCTCCTGCTGTCAGCTTTACAGCTGACATCAGGAGAAGGTGAGGGAGGGGGGAACTTTGAATCCCTATATCTCTCATACCATAGTGGTTTGAGAGATTGGGTTTGGAGCATATTATTTTTTTTTTTAAAGTATACAAAACTGGATATCTTTTTTTGGGGACATTACTGTCCCTTTAAGCGATTATATCTCTCAAACCATAAATGTTTGAGAGATCCAACTTGGCACATTTCAATATTAGGGTTAGTTAACGTTAGACATTACTAACCCTTTAAAGGGGAACTTTATTCTTCTTATATGAATTTTCCATGCCAATACATTTTTTTTTAATGCTATATTGACGGAGATATCCACTTTTTAATGTAAGTGTGCGACATCAGTTCAGGACAGCTCTCTTGCCAATTAGAGTGCTCCAGCTCACATGCTGCAATCCTCCATCATTGGAGGAGATGGGGAACAGCTGGGGAGGGGAAGAGGTGAAGATTGACATGTACTACAGCCTGTCCTGAACTGACGTCATGCTCTTACATTAAAGGGTTAGTGATGCACGTATTTAAGTTTATGCTATATTGTAGATGTTAAAAAAAAACAATAAAGTTTATGAAGAAAGTCCCATCTCCCAAACCTTTATGATTTGAAAGATATTTGGTGCTAAAGTTCCCCCTCCCTCCCCTTCTCCTGACATCAGTACTCTACTGACAGCAGGAGATCCTGGACCTGGGACCAGATGGCGGCTCTGCAGCAGAGCCGAAATAGTGTTTTTTTAAAAACAATTACTTCATTGGAACGGTCTACAAAGTGGTTTGCAAGCACACTTTGTAGACCGTTCCAATGAAGTAGTTCTTTTTAAATATCGCTATTTCGGCTCTGCTGAAGAGCCTCCTTGAGTTGGCCTACTTCTTATGTCAGCTTTACAGCCAACATCAGGAGAAGGGGAACTTTAGTGGAGGATATCTCTCAAACCGTAAAGGTTTGAGAGATGGGACTTTCTCCAGATACTTTATTTTTTTAACATCTGTTTAACATCTACAAACTAACCCTTTAAAATGCAAAATCTCAGTCAATATAGCATAAAAAAAGGATATAAAATGCATTGGCACGGAAGATTCACATAAGAAGCACTTTACTGGAGGTGAGCGTTCCCCTTTAAAGGTTCATATCTCAGAGAATTACCTGTTCAGTGCAGAATCATTAGACACCTGTAAAATGAGCCCAGGGGATAGAACAGGCCACACTGTTTTTGATATATAGTTTATTAAGATATATTTTGTTTAATCCCTGGACGTCTGGATCAATGCACAACCTACTGCAGAGCCTATGACACTGAGTGCCAGAGACATATCCAACGCATTACAAAGAATAGTAGCCTTGGGGAAGATTCACTAAGTGGTGATAAAGTGGAGATAACAGTGATATCACTTCTCCAGTTCCTCTGTTACACTGAGACACCCAGTTCCCTGTTACACTGCACTAAGCCGTAAAAAAGCGGAGATGACTTCTCCAGTGATATCACTTCTCCAGTCCTCTGTTATTGTATGGAGCCTATTCCCTAAGATTTCCAAAGGTGAAGAAATATTAGTGCATAGGCTCCATATAATAACACAGGAACTGGAGAAGTGATATCACTGGCGAAGTCATCTCCACTTTATCACCTCTTTATCACAGCTTAATGAATCTCCCCCATTGTATTCTAAATTGCAGATTCTGCAAATGTGCAATATGTAGAGACAAATCGCCTATCATTTATTTATTTTTTTTATTTTATTTTATTTTTTTATCTTTAAGTATTTTTTTATATTTTCATTTCAAAGAGCTGGTGTTCTTTTTCCCAGGGAGTTTTCTGTCAGGCACTGTGAAGGCACTGACCGTTATGTAAAGTAAAAAAAAGATACAAAGTAAATATAATAGTTTATAGCGCGCTCATTGATGCAGGGATAGCGTTATGTTGTATCAATATCCTGCTTTGATAGTTGACAAAGTTTACGCTTTGTAAACGGAGATCCGGGGATCTCGCTGTCAAGAACATAAAAGTGTAAGAAAAATAGGTGAAGAAAAAACATACTAGATAAAAATAAAATGGGTTAACCGCTTGTTTCCAGCGCATTGGTTTACAGGACATCAGAAACGTCTCTACTACTCAAGAGGCGAGATTCCTTATGGATGGAGAAGGGTCCAGGTTGGCGATATTGTGGAGTATTTGTACCAATCACATCTCATCGTGTGCACTAAGGGGTCTTTGCCATAATGTCTCTGAGTGAATACACCGTGAATACGCCGACATCGCCATGACTCCATCACGCCTTCACCAGGTTTGTGATTTTGCAGTGACTACCTTGACAATAAAAGGGGAACTATCACCCCAAATAAAGTCTCCCCCCAACAATTAGACACTAATGATACACTTAACAATAGTAGTATTAGCCAGCATACTTACCGCGTTAGTGAGAAATCCTACTTCTTCAGACACTGACGGCCAGGCAACTGCACAGACATCTTTGCTTACAGACATCTGCACACCTGTGCTGTCACTCCTGTTCTCCTCTAGGAGGCGCTGCATGGTACCTTTAGGTACCAAAAGGGACTGACGGCGCAGGAGTGCAGATTCCTCTAAAGTGCTGTTGCCTGGCCGTCAGTCTTGGCAGAAGTAGGATTTTTCACTAACATGGTAATTATGCTGGATAACACTACTATTATTAAGTATATCACTAGATGCCTAATTGTTTGGGGGACATTATTTGGGGTGATCGCCTTAAAGCGGAACTACCATCCAATAATAAAATTGCACCACATAATTGCCCCTCTGGTGACTAGCTGCTCAGTAGCGCTAGTCTCCACAATTATTACCTGATTAAAGAGAAATCGCTATTATTCCAGGACTTACAGCAGGATGGAGTGCGGACATCTTTCCATAGTGACGTCCGCGCCTGCGCTGTCAGTCCCTTTTGGAGCTAGCCAGCTCCTAGCAACGCTCCTAGACCCGGCTGGGACTGACAGCGCAGACGCGGACGTCACTATGGAAAGATGTCCGCTCTCCGTCCTGCTGTCAGTCTTGGAATAATAGCGATTTCTCTTTAACGTGGTAATAATTCTGGCGACTAGCGCTACTGAGCAGCTAGTCACCAGAGGGGCAATTATGTGGGGCAATTTTATTATTGGGTTGTAGTTCCGCTTTAATTTGTGTATTGGAATGTACTGTAATAGTTTGCATGCCAGAGAGGTATCCAACGCACTGCAACGTCCCTGGAACTCAAAGGGTTAATAAAACATTGTATTCCTGTGGGTGTGTTTATGGCCCATCGCCACATATACTAAGCTCCGAGAGCCCTCCATACTGTCAGAGGTCACAGTCCCAACTCCTCTAAACTGAGATGATGAGGTTGGGATCGTCCCATAGCTTTCTATGAAACCAGAGGACAGTTTTATCTCTCTACTGGAGAGCAAAGACAGCAGCTGCCTCCCTTAAAGGGATAGTAATGTTTCATAATAAAAGCAGCTCTAATTAATCATCATAGTATTTGGACTTTGGAAAGTGTTATTTCAATTCTGTCAGAGTTGTAGTACAAGAGTAATTCAATGATAAAGTATCCCCCTCCCACCACTTTTACTGATGTAACACTGCTCAGCCAGATCAGAAGGGAGGTGCCCAGGTAGACTGCAGAGAGGGACGATCTTTAATTAAGATAAGGGAAAAACCTGAAAAACTTGTCAAGGGGGGCAGAGCTTTCATTGTTCTCATAGGAAGAAGATTGTCCCCTGCTGTTATCTGTCTGGTCTATGGACTGCATTCCACATCTGAGAAGAGATGGCTTACACCAGGTAAAAGGGGCGGGAGGGGAAACTTTGCTTGTGAATATCTCTCAAACCATAAGGGTTTGAGAGATAAGACTTATATCGTTCTTCATGTTTTTTTAATGCCTACAAATTAAAATAAAGATAAAACAAAGTATTACTATCCCTTTAACCTTAATCCTTTGCATGCCATAGGAATGTGCAACACATTGCTCTGCAATATAGATATATGTCAGTAAAGAACCCCGTCCCCAGTCCACTCCTGGGTATCCTTTTAAAATGTCGCATTTTAAATAGCATGCGTCTGCACATCGCATTAAACATGTCGTTGAGGCGCTCATGTCGCCTCAGTAAATGGCGCATACTTCACATTGTACTTGCACTGGCCACCGCAAACCTTAGCGTAGCTCTGATCTGCACTGAGAAACCCTGCTCCCTGTTACACTGCACTGAGACACCCTGCTTCCTGTTACACTGCACTGAGACACCCTGTTCCCTGTTACACTGCACTGAGACACCCTGCTTCCTGTTACACTGCACTGAGACACCCAGTTCCCTGTTACAGTGCACTAAGACACCCTGCTCCCTGTTACACTGCACTGAGACACCCTGTTCCCTGTTACACTGCACTGAGACAACCTGCTCCCTGTTACACTGCACTGAGACACCCTGCTCCCTGTTACACTGCACTGAGACACCCTGCTCCCTGTTACACTGCACTAAGACACCCTGCTCCCTGTTACACTGCACTGAGACACCCTGTTCCCTGTTACACTGCACTGAGACACCCTGCTTCCTGTTACACTGCACTGAGACACCCTGTTCCCTGTTACACTGCACTGAGACACCCTGCTTCCTGTTACACTGCACTGAGACACCCAGTTCCCTGTTACACTGCACTAAGCCGTAAAAAAGCGGAGATGACTTCTCCAGTGATCTCACTTCTCCAGTTCCTGTGTTATTCTATGGAGCCTATTCACTAAGATTTCTCCAACTTTTGAGATCTTAGTGCACTGGCTCCATAGAATAACATAGGAACCGGAGAAGTGATATCACTGGAGAAGATATCACCTATTTATCACGCCCACAGTGGGAAGTTTGGAACTATTTATTTTTCCCCTATGGAGTGGTTGGCGTGCTTAGGCATTGATTAACCCTTTGAGTGCCAGTGGGTTAGGGAATACATTGCTTTGGGCATTAGGCATATGGTGACTATCTTCTTGATTCTATTATATTCCAGAAGTACCAGGTTTTAATGTAATCCTTTTTCTTCTGAGACCGGCATGCAGGCTTGTGTGCAGACATCTTGCTCAGACGTCTGTGTGCCTGCGCTGTCCGTTCCGGTCTCCTCTAGGGGGCATCGCGTGCAGCCGAACTGCAGACTGCTTGTGGCTACAGCAAGAAGCCTGGCCGAATCCTGAACAAACAGGATTACTTCAGAACCCGGTACTTGTGGCAGATAACAGCAGTATTAAGAAACATGTCGCCATATGCCTAATTATTGGGTAGTGACTTTATATAGGGTGGTAGTTCCGCTTTAAGCATTTGAGTGCTAGGGAGGTATCTAAAGCATTGCATTAAATATCTCCGTGGTACTCAGAGGGTTAAGTGGAACACCAGTTGGAATTCTGTCACATTTCAGGGCTCCCACAGCTGTGAACAGATTAAGGCATAGAGATCACTGATAGTAAGAAAACTGAGCGCTGCTCTCCTGGGTCTCTGGGTAATTTCAGCTTCCCGCTGATGATAATTCAGGAAGATGATATTGATTGACTCAGTGTAAAGACAGTAGTCAGAGGAGGGATCTCTGGAGAGTTCATTACAGTGCTTGCACTCTCTGTAGCCCTGAGAAGGTGGGAAGATTCCAATCATTTAATGACCTGTCTGTCCTGATCAGATGATGGATGATTACTAACAGGAGACACAACCGTTCAAGTGATCACGGCATACCCCTGGTTAACCCTTTGAGTGTCAGAGGGGTATGCAATGCATTGCAGAGCAATGTGTTGTGCACCCCTCTGGCACTCAAAGGGTTAATGATACATATAATGATCATGGGATTAATGACACACACACACACCAGCCACCGTCTGTCTGTCTGTCTATCTATCTATCTCTCATGTCTATCTATCTATCTATCTATCTATCTATCTATCTATCTATCTATCTATCTATCTATTTATCTATCTATCTATCTATCTATCTATCTATCTATCTATCTATCTATCTATCTATCTATCTCTCATGTCTGTCTATCTATCTGTCTGTCTGTCTCTGTTATATATGTCTGTCTATCTATCTATCTATCTATCTATCTATCTATCTATCTATCTACATGTTTGTCTATCCATCTATCAGCTGTAATGTCTATTCTTTTGTCTCTCTGTGTCTTTCTATCATCTGTCTATCAATCATTTGTATATTATTTGACTGTCTGTCTATCTATCCAGTCTCCTTCCCTAGCCATATGTCAGTAAAGATGTCCCCTGCCATATCACTGCAGTCTCCGCCCCCTCTCTATGTTCACTTCTCCCTTACACCTTGGTGATGTGTCTCTTGACACCTCTGAATGGATTTGTTCCCCAAAATTCATCTTTAATTAGCATACCTGGGAACTCTCTGGATCTGCCCCAGAAACTCCTGTTTGTAGAGTAAATTACCAGGTCTAAAGGGACAGAGGCTGATTCTCAGGATTTAGTGAGTTTCCTGGTAACTCCGCCTACTTCCCACCCATTCTAAAGACAACCCCCACCTTTTCTCCTCTCAACCACTGATTAAGCCCCACCCACTTTATGACTCATTCATGATTCATAATCATTTAGACACACCCATTCTCCACCCATGATCCCTCTCCAGAGGCACCAAAGAAAACATTTTCCAGATATGTTAATAATGGATATCAAATCTACGGGCACAGACATGATTTATTGTTCTTGAACTGCAGGACACCAAACTCCTCCCACCAAAGTCTTAGGACAGAGGAGTGTGTGGTTCACAAAGTCCAGTTACAATGAACTATTTTTATCTTTGTGAACCTGATATCCACTACTAATTAACCCTTTGAGTGCCAGAGCAGCACCCCTCTGGCACTCAAAGGGTTAAAAAATAATTTTACAGAAGCAAGCCACAGACAACCAATGTGTGCCTAGGATGCTTTGCAAGGAGCAGCCAAGGAGCAAATCTGACCATGATCATACAGTATAAAAGTAACTTGTATCTTAAAGGGATAGTAATGTTTCACAAAAACAGCAGCTCCAATTAATCTTCATAGTATTTGATCCATAGAGAGTGTTATTTCATTACTGTGAGCATTGTACTTCAAGAGTAATTGAATGATAAAGTTTCCCCCTCCTGCCCCTTTTACCCAGTGTAACACTGCTCAGATGTGGAATCCAATCCATAGACCAGACAGCTCACATCAAGGGTCAATATTCTTCTGTGAGAACAATGAAGGCCCTGCCCCCTTGACAGATTTTTCCCTTATCTTAATTGAAGATTGTCCCTCTCTGCAGTCTACCTGGATACCACCATGCTGCTCTGAGGTGAACAGTGTTACATCAGTAAAAGTGGCAGGAGGGGGATACTTTATCATTCAATTACTCTTGTACTACAACTCTGACAGAATTAAAATAACACTCCACGGCCGAAGTACTATGAAGATTAATTAGAGCTGCTTTTATTATGAAACATTACTATCCCTTTAAGAATCAAAATATGTTACCTTATTATAGGAATAGGAAACCTTTGTTACCCTAGCTGTTCAGTACTACAATTCCCATCATCTCCAACCAGCCATTGGCTGGTCAGGAATGATGGTAGTTGTAGTCTCTATCTTCAACAGCTAGAATGCCAATGATTACCTACTACTGACTCTTAAAGGAAAACAGCACTTCTTAATAATAACCACCCATTTACAATACTATGGCAAAAAAAAAAAAGGCCCCTATTACTTTTGCCCTCCATCTTGCCCTAGTGACGTTCACGCGCCTGCGCTGTCAGTCCCTTCCGGAGCCGAATGGCTCCTAGCAACGCCTCCTACAGCAGTCTGGGACTGACAGAGCAGGCGTGCGGACGTCACTAGGGCAAGATGTCCGTGCTCCGTCCTGCCTGTCAGCCGAGGATGACTTCAAATTTCTCCATAAAGAGCTAATAATTCTGGCGACTAGCGCTACTAAGCAGCTAGTCGCCAGATAGGGAATTATTACAGACAAAGTTTCTTAGTGGTGTTAGTTCCGCTTTAAAGGGATAGTAATGGTTAATTTTAAGTTGATTTAATATTGTAGACATTAAAAAAAGTTAACATCAATGTAAGTCTTATCTCTCAAACCTTTACCTTTTCCTGGCTGTTTTACTCAAGTCTGCCATCTAGCTGACAGCTGCAGATTCCAGTCATTTGACCAGATAGAGGCTCTTCAGCAGAGCTGAAATCACACTATTTAGAAATAAATACTTCATTGGAACAGTCTACACAATGTGCTTGCAAGCCAGGCCCACTCTGTAGACCGTTCCAAATTAAGTATTATCTTTAGATATCGTTATATTGGCACTGCCGAAGAGCCACATCTGGTCAAGCGACCAGAATCTGCTTCTGGCAGCTTTACAGCTCGTCAAGCAGAAAGGGGAGGGACCAGAGAACTTTATTTTCCTATATCTCTCAAACCGTACTCTCTTTTAATTGTATATACCATATAGTTAATACTTTTTTTCTGAAATTACTATCCCTTTAAGAAATTGTTTGGGCTACAATCTTACATGGTCATGCAGGGGTTATATTGTTGTATTTTTGTGTGTTATCATGGTGTATGGTCTTCCAATGTGTGTGTTCCACTGTCTGGACAGCTCTGGGCCCGGGACAATAAATCTCCATAGGTTGGTGTAGCAACAGCGCCACTGTACAATTTCAGGCCACTGTGATATTGCACCTAAAAAATTCAACTTTGAAAATTAATAACTTTTCAATGAAACACCTTTCAGCAGTGGGAGTACCCTTGTTTTACTCAGGGGGATAAACCCTACAACATTTTTTTTTTACATTTTAAGTATTACTATCCCTTTAAAGGTTTTGTTTTTGTTCTTGCTTGTTATAGGCCAAGGGTATTTTCTGTGCTAGGAAACATTGTATCAAACTGGGGGCGGTGAGGAAAAGGGGTGTGGTTATGAGTGGAGTTAAGGGCACCTAGAGTGCCTTGCCTGGGGCCTCCTGGGATGTAAATCCTACAATGTCTAGATTCCTAAATTCCCGGCTAGTTATCTTATTACAGTCCAGGTATTTCCCTCTCCATTCAGTCATAGATAACTCTAGAGGATGTATAGGCAGGCTGGATGTCCCAATAGGCACAGTCCATAAGTGCATAGAGCTCCATGTTTTGATGGGTGGTGCATCCACTGTGCTGGCCACACCCACATTCTGAATTGTAGGTGTGGCCAGGAAAATCTCAGTGTCCCTGCAACAGTTTAATTCTGCTTTACAAGTTATTATTTAACCCCTTAGATGCTAGAGAGATCTCTAATAAATAGCTTCATAATGCTTTGGAGATCTCTCTAGCAACCAAGGTGAAAGCCTTTTTTGGAGGGGGAGGGGAATGTTCTTGTTATAGGCCAAGGGTATTTTCTGTGCCAGGAATGGCCCTAGGGGTGGGGCCATGGGTGGGGCTAAGGACACCTGGGCCTAGGTTCACTAAAATTCCAAGAGGGCTGAACATGTCGATGTCCCGTCGGAGCAGTGTAGAATATTCACTAAAGTGTCTATGACATCACATCACCAGCACTCCGACAAAAATACACCCACATCGACATGAATCCGACAGGTTTACAAACTTTCATTCATCACACTGACAATGGCCTATTTGCATATGGAAATTAAGCATAATGAGACAGTTTCGTATGCAAGGGGGTGTGTTGAGATGTTAATGTGACCATTCGACACATTCACTAAACTCCAATAGCGGCCTCTGCTGTCGTAATTCAAAGTTGCAACTTCATCTACCTCAGGTTGTCTAAGTTGGGATCTCAGCCCTCAAGCAATCACAAGCAGGGAGGGCTGTGACCTGCTGTTGGTGTGGAAGGGATTTCCTCCCTCACACAGCACCAACACTGAGACAATTCTGAAGTAGAACAGCATTCTCTCTGCTTCCCTACATGGCCAGTAGGGGAGTGAACAGAATGCTTTCAGCACCATGGGCAGCAATGAGTGCCATAGAACTGGCATTGCTCACCCCTGTGGCACTCAAAGGGCTAAAGAAAAATAGTACACCAAGCACTACACAATTATCCCCTTACCAATGAATCATATTTTATACATGTTGTGTACTCCCTGGGGAACATGACTGGGGGTTCTGCAGCATCTATGGGGATTTGTGGCTGCCACTTGCCCCACAGCCTTGTTCCCTTGCCCAGTGGTGGCCATAGAACCCCATTTACACTGCTTGGCCCCCACACTTGTTCCCTTGACCATTGGTAATCACAAATCCCCATGTTCACTGACTGACCTCTCCAGCCTATTCCCCTTGCCCACTGCTAGCTACAAATCCCCATGGCCACTGCCTGGACAAGAGAAGAAGACGGGGTGTCAGGCAGTGTATAAGGGGCTAACACACAATGGTGTTGTTCCCCACATTATAGAAATCCATCATAGACTGCCTCCTTACGCATATTAAACCCCTCCCTTGTAATTCAACATATAGTACTCCCATCTGACATTCTTCTTTCTCCATTTTAATTCAACATACACTGCCCTCATTGTATATGTATTGCATAATTAACCCTTTGAGTACCAGAGAGGTAGCAATACAGATGTGGCTGCATTCCTTGACTTTATATGTGTAATACATTTTATTGTAGTTGTTATTAAACATAACATACTTCAGACCTTGAGGGGAGCATCGGGACCCCTGCTGATTCCCTCTACTAGCATTGATCACCTATCCAGTAGGATAGGTGATCAATGCGGGCCACAATGCCTGCTTCAGTCTGAAGAACTTACCAAGAACTGTCATGTCCGTCTCCATTACATGTGTTCACAGAACCATATAAACAGAGACTCTGACAGCAGATAAGAACCATTCGGCCCATCTAGTCTGCCCATTTTCCTACAGTAAAAACCTCAAACCTTATTTGGTCCTTGGTCTTGTCTTATGTTCAGGACAGCCTTATGCCTATCCTATGCATGCTTAAATTCGATCCCTGTATTAACCTCTACCACCAGATGTGTAACTAGAAGCCACCAGGCCCTGGTGCAAGAACTGCCATAGGCCCCCCCCGACATTGCCCTCCTCCACCACATTGCCCCCCCCATTAGCCATCTCCACTGGCCACCTCCACATTGTTCCTCATCTCCAAATTGGCTCCACATTGCCCCCCAATCTCCACATTGCCCCCCATCTCCATATTGCCACCTCACTGCCCCCATCTCCACGTTGCCCTCAGTCTCCATGCTGCCACCACGATACACCCCATCTCCACATTGCCCATATCCTACCTCCCTGGTGGTCCAGTGGTATGGCAGGAGTCAGGAGAGGTCTGTAACTCCTTCCGCACAGACCTCTATACGTGGTCCTCTCATAATGCAGAGCGATGGGAGATAATGTAATCTCCCAGAGCTCTGCATTACTGAAGTGCCAGAGGGAGAATGTTGCGGGCTCCAGGTGGTGGGGTCGCGACCCCTATTGTTACACCACTGTCTACCACTTCTGCTGGTAGGCTATTCCACTTATCTACTGCCCTCTCAGTGAAGCAAAACTTTCTTACATTACATCTAAACCTGTGTCCCTCTAGTTTTAGACTATGGCTTCTTGTCCTAACATTTTTATTACTTTGAAATGTACTTCCCTCCTGCACTTTGTTGAATCCCTTCATGTATGTGAATGTGTCTATCATATCCCCTCTCTCTCTTCTCTCCTCCAAGCTATACATGTTCAGATCCTTTAATCTATCCTGATATTTCTTTTCCTGTAGACCAGTCACCATTTTAGTTGCCCTTCTCTGAATTTTCTCTAGAGTATCTATATCCTTCTGGAGATGGGGTCTACAGTACTGTACACAATACTCTAGGTGAGGTCTAACTAGAGATCTGTAGAGTAGAGTGCTTTATTACATTGCCTGCCTACCTTTAAGTCATTAGAAATAATTACTCCCAAATCCATTTCCTCTGTTGTCTCTGACAATATAGTACCCTTAACAGTATAGTGCCAGGTGCATTATTTTACATTTATCAACATTAAACTGCATCTGCCACATTCTTGTCCATTCATTTAATTTACCTAAATCATTTGTCATTTGGCTTATCCCCCCTGGAATGTCTACCCTATTGTAGATCTTTATGTCATCTGCAAAAAGGCATACCTTACCTTAAAGACCTTTTGCAATATCACTAATAAAAATCTTAAAAAGAATGGGCCCCAGTACAGATCCCTGAGGTACCCCACTAGCAACACTCCCTTTGTCCGAATATTCTACATAGACTACCACCCTCTGTCTCCTGTCACTCAGCCATTTCCTTATCCATTTAACTATTTTTACATCCAAACACAAAATCCAATCCCTTTATTAAAGGGATAGTAATGCTTGTTTTAATATTGTACACATTAAAAATATTAGTACAATGAACTATGTCCCATCTCTCAAACATTTATAATAGTTTAAGATATCGAAGCATCTAAAGTTCCCCCCTCCCGTCCCTTTCATAGACGTCAGGGCTCTAGCTGAGAGAAGCAGATTCTGGTCCTGGGACCATCCTGCGGCTCTTCAGCAGAGCCAAAATAGCACTATATAGAAATAAATACTTCATTGAAACGGTTTACAAAGTGTGCTTGCAAACCAGGCACAATTTGTGGACCATTCCAGTGAAGTGCTTATTTCAATATTGCGCTATTTCGGCTCTGCTGAAGAGCCACAGGACGGTCCCGGGACAAGAATCTGCTTCTCTCAGCTAGAGCCCTGACGTCTATGAAAGGGGTGGTGGGGGGAGGGAACTTTAGATGCTTCGATGGACATAGGTCATTGTACTAATATTTTTAATGTTACAATATTAAAATTGGTTATAAACAAGTGTTACTATCCCTTTAATGAGTCTTCTACAAGGGACAGTGTCAAATGCTTTACTGAAATCCAGATAAGCTATATCTACTGCTCCCCCTTGGTCTATTATTTTAGTTACCCAGTCAAAAAAAATCTATGAAGTTAGTTTGACAAGATCTCCCTGCTGTAAAATAATGTTGTTTGGTATATTGAAAGTCATTTAAATTCAGATATTTAACAATTCTTTCCTTTAACATAGTTTCCATTAATTTTCCCACTACTGACATAAGCCTTACTGATCTGTAGTTACCAGACTCTTCCCTGCTACCTCTTTTGTGAAGAGGTACTACATTTGATACCTTCCAGTCTTCTGGAACTACTCCTGTCAATAGTGACTGATTGAATAATTCTGTTAAAGGTTTTGCCAGAACACTCTTAAGTTCTTTTAATAACGTTGGGTGTATCCCATCTGGTCCCATTGATTTATCTGTTTTACCTTAGAAAGTTGAAGTAGAACTTCTTCCTTTGTAAACATGCATGTTTCCCATTACTTGCCTTTTCATTATCTAACAGAGGTCACTTCCCTTCATCTTCCTCTGTAAAAACTGAACAGAAATATTCATTGAGACAGTCAGCTATCCCTTTATTCTCATTTACATAGTTTCCATTTTTTGTTTTCAGTATAACTATTCCTTGTTTAATTTTTCTCCTTTCACTTATATATCTAAAAAATGTTTTATCCCATTTTTTTATTGACTGGGTAATGTTTTCCGGTGTGTGTGCTCTGGCACATCTAATAATGCATTTGGCCTCTTTCAGCCTAGTCTTGTACCGATACCTGTCTTCTTCCTTCCGCGTCTGCTTATATTTCCTAAATGCTTCTTTTTTCTTTACTACATTTGCCACTTCTCCTGAGTACCACAGTGGTTTTCTTTTTCTTTTACCCTTGCTGACATGTCTAATGCAATGCTGTGTTGCATTTAGTAAAACACATCTATATATATAAAAGAAGCCTTTGTGCCTGCCAAAATACACCTGGGGCGGCAGTGAGGAGGAGTTAGTGCTCCCATTGGGTGATTCAATGGGGCGTGATTTTCACACCAATTGCAGTGGCCAAAGGTCACTGCTATTGGTGTGAAAATCATGCAGGGAGTTGGCCCGCCCCCACTTATCAGGCCGCCCAACACTATACAACTGAAACAAAAACAATGGCCGCCAGTCGTTCCTACACCACAGACACACACACACAAGCCCCACACGTACACACAAGCCACCCAGCTTTAACCCTTTCAGTGTCAGAGCAGTATGCAACGAATTGCAAACCAATGCGTTCCACTCTGCCACTCAAAGGGTTAGCCACTGGAACACCAACAAGCTCAACTCCCCTCTGTCCGAACGAGGATCAGGGGCGGCAGGTGGACGTCTGGGAGGAGGAAGGGTTCGGATCATTGTGCCCAGTCAAACCCGGCCGATTACTCCATCAATGGCTCTCCCTCACCGCTGTCCTGCCGGGGCCTGCACTGCATTATGATGAATATCACCGAAGAAAAGTTGGTAGAGCATACTTGGGCACTGTAAGACTCTGTATCAGAAGACTGTCCCTCACCCTTTGTGATTGACATACTTTACATGTTAGAGACTGACACTTATAGCCTTAACCCTTTGATGCCTCAGACATATTACAGATTTATTATTCAGCATCGGCTAAGGAGGAAGTATGATGGAAGTTACTGTCCAGTGATATATTGAGGGCATCCAGGAGTACTGGGGAGTTACAGGTCGACATCTTTCCAATGTGAGCCCCAGTTTTCGCCACTTACACTCCTAGTCTGTTGTTCCCAGCGCGGGGGGGGGGGGGTGCCAGCATCCAACATGTCTAAAAGAGACAATACATTGTGCTCCTGTCATGATCACATTTGCCTGCTGAGCGCCGCTCCGGAGTCTCTTTCTCTCCCCTCTCCGTGCATGGCCCTTGCTGTTCATTTTAATGCCTGAAGAGAGGAGAGAGAGAGACTCCGGAGCGGCGGAACCTCTGAAACAGATACCGTTGAAGCAACTTGCTGCAGATCCTTACATAGCTTCTTTCAAATATCTTTTACAGCAATCACCTCATTACAAGCCAAATCATTTGTCACTAAATGGACTATGACATCCAACTCTCCATTCCTTCTTGCTTCCTTAACAATTTTTAAAATGTGTCTTCTATCTCAGTGAGCTGTAGCACCAGGAAGACATCTGACTTATTTGCCACCACCATGACTATCCTACAGAGTCACGCCTCTTAATATAGAATCCTCCAATGATAGTTGCTTCCTCTCAAAGTATTTTGATCTTCTTATCTTTGTCAGTTTGTCTGTGGTTGCAGTCTGATTTACCTGTGGACTACAGGCTGGTGTCCCAATTGGGTGTCTGTGTCCCAATATTAAGGCAGTGTTCTGAAAGAGCAGCAAAGGAATTATGAAGAGGCACAGACTGTGGGACATGCCTCTTGTCCACAACTCTTATCCTTCCAGAACCAACTGTAGTCCATCTGCCATTTCTTGGAAGTCTCTGAGGCAGTGGACATTGTTTCTTTTGTATCTGTGTGAAGCTCACAATTTGTAGATTTCAGCCTTCAAATTATCAATCTCCTTCTGTAAAACAGAAAATTGCTGACAAATTGGACAACTTCTGAACCTCCAAATGTTTCCCGGGGGGAGAAAAACAAAACATCCATTCCACTGCAACATGTCTGACATGTTCACAGCACTAATGCAATTAGGGGACAAAGAGTAAAATAGCTTCATATTTTGCAGTTGTTTTCTGACTTTAATCACCACAGATCACCTCCAGATTATCTCCAGAATATCTCCTTGTACACTTACAATTGCTTACTTTCAATAGCTGCTCTGCCCAGCTAAACCCCATCCTTGTTCCTGTCATGTCCCTCGCCGTCCTTGCCAGTAGCTCTACTGGCTTCAGGACGGCTGGGCGCATGCGCGCGTTCTCGCGCATGCGCAGTAGCGAGGTCTGGCGTCGGTCATCGCACCGACGTCATTTACTGGGCGCCCGGCGTCCATTTAAACTGGCGGCAACCGGGACTCGGCGCTCAGTTGTCGCTTGAGTCCCGGGCGGTCTGCTTGCCGCAGTTTCGCCTCCCAGTGCTTCCTGCCAGCGTTTTAGCTCTGCACCCTCCAGTCCAGTCACCCTGCACCTCTGGTCCTCCAGTCACCCTGCACCTCTGGTCCTCCAGTCACCCTGCACCTCTGGTCCTCCAGCCATCCTGCACCTTTGGCCCTCCAGCCAGCTTGCACCTCTGGTCCTCCAGTCACCCTGCACCTTTGGCCCTCCAGCCAGCTTGCACCTCTGGTCCTCCAGTCACCCTGCACCTTTGGCCCTCCAGCCAGCTTGCACCTCTGGTCCTCCAGTCACCCTGCACCTCTGGTCCTCCAGCCAGCCTGCACCTTTGGATCCTCCTGTCCAAACTACATCTTCTGCCAAGCTTCCACTCTACAGACCTTCCTCCTGGACCTTGTATTGGATCTCAGGTACTGACCTCTGGCTTGTTACTCTGGACTTGCATTATCTCAGCCTGCCCTGACCTCTGGCTTGTTACTCTGGACTTGCATTATCTCAGCCTGTCCTGACCTCTGGCTTGTTACTCTGGACTTGCATTATCTCAGCCTGCCCTGACCTCTGGCTTGTTACTCTGGACTTGCATTATCTCAGCCTGCCCTGACCTCTGGCTTCTTACTCTGGACTTGCATTATCTCAGCCTGTCCTGACCTCTGGCTTGTTACTCTGGACTTGCATTATCTCAGCCTGCCCTGACCTCTGGCTTGTTACACTGGACTTGCATTACCTCAGCCTGCCCTGACCTCTGGCTTGTTCCTCTGGACTTGCATTATCTCAATAAACCTACCCTTGGCCTATCTACTGTTTTCCTGCATTCTGGGTTCCTTATTTGCTTATCTCAGATTATATAGCTTCCTGCTAATCTCTGGGTGGCTCCTCCCACCCAGAGATAGGCTTCAGTAAGCTTACATCCTTACAGTAACAACTGAGCCCTAAATTGTTATGGAACCCGCGGGGTTGCTCGAAGCTTTAAATACCCTGGGTAGTCGGATAGCTACTCTCACTGCTTCTGTACAAGAGTTACAGGCTAACCAAACCCATCTCCAACAGCAACTACAGGACCTTCAACCAAGTTTAACCCAAGCAGCAGGTGGTTCTACACCACCTCTTCCTAGCCTGGAGATGAATTCCGCTCCAGAACCTCGTGTTCCCCTGCCTGAAAGATTTTATGGGGATAGATCCCGGTACAGGTCCTTCATCACTGCATGTGAGCTACTATTCTCAATCAATCCACGTACCTATGCTTCTGATTTCACCAAAGTACGTACTACCATCACATTGTTAGGAGGAGAACCACAGGGCTGGTCCCATCACCTCTTACAGACCAACAGTCCTGTATTAACTACATGGCAGGCTTTCCGGCAGGCTATGGATTCATTATATGATGACCCTTTTAAGACGGCCTCAGCTCAGGTAGCATTAAGGTCCCTAACTCAAGGGAGACGCCCAGTTGAGGACTACGTTGCTGACTTCCGTCGTCTGTCAATTGATTCCAAGTGGAATGAAGCTGCGCTCATGGATCAATTTCGTCTAGGCCTATCTGAAAGCCTGAAGGACGAACTGGTTAGAGTACCTATACCAGTTACACTAGACGAGATCACTCATCTCTTCATGCAAATTGACCGCCGCCTGAGAGAACGGCGGCGTGAACGTTCTGCTACTTCTTCTCCTCCCCATCGTACTCCAGCTTCATCTCAACCACCTGCTACTGTCACCACCACAGAGGAGCCTATGCAGCTGGGTGTTCTACGGGGATCTCTATCCAAAGCTGAACGAGACCGTAGACGACTTTTAAATCTTTGCCTCTATTGTGGAAAAGGGGGTCACCATCTCAGGACTTGTGATACCAGACCACGGCCTTCCCAAGGTAGGCATTTTTTACCTGCAACATCATCCACTCCTATTATGTTGCCCACTCCTTCTTACATATCCCTCTCTGTTATTCTACAGTGGAACACACAGCAGAGTGAGGTGTCGGCCATCATAGACTCCGGAGCCAGTAGTTGTTTCCTGAGCCAGGAGACAGCTCAATCCTTGGGCATACCCATCAAACGCAAAACCCAACCGTTCACGCTTCAGATGGCGGATGCGAGCTACCTACAGTCAGGTCCCATTCTTTATAAGACTTTACCTCTGTATCTTCTCACTGCTGTAAATCATAGAGAAGAAATTAAATTTGAAGTTGTTCCATCTCTTTTGTTTCCTCTTATTTTGGGTCTTCCATGGCTACAAATTCACGATCCCCATATTGAGTGGTCTTCCAAAACTGTAACCTTTCTTTCCACCCACTGTAGAGAAAAATGTCTTATCAAAACAGAGCCTAAACTATTGACCTGTGTTACAACGTCAACTATACCCATGGCCTATCAGGAGTTCTCAGATGTTTTTGATAAAAAAGGGGCTGACCTTCTTCCGCCTCATAGACCATATGACTGTCCTATCGAACTCCTCTCTGGATCAACTATACCCTACGGACATATATATCCTCTATCCGGACCAGAACTACAATACCTTAAAGAGTACATATCTGAAAATTTAGAGAAAGGATTTATTCGACCTTCCACTTCTCCAGCTGGAGCCGGGATTTTCTTTGTACCCAAGAAAGACGGTGGTCTACGCCCCTGCGTAGACTATCGGGAACTCAATGCCATTACCATTAAAAATCATTATCCGTTACCACTGATCCCAGAATTGTTTGAACGCATGTCAACAGCAAAGATCTTTACAAAAATCGATCTACGAGGAGCATATAACCTGGTTCGCATCCGCAAGGGAGACGAATGGAAGACCGCCTTCCGAACCAGATATGGACACTTTGAGTACACCGTGATGCCCATTCGGGTTATGTAACGCTCCTGCAACATTTCAACATTTCGTAAATTATGTTTTTCGGGATCTTCTGGACCAGTTTGTTGTCATTTACTTAGATGACATTCTTGTCTTTTCACACTCACTACAAGAACATCGCAGTCATGTCAGGAGAGTGTTAACTAGGCTTCGTACACATGGTTTGTACGCTAAATTGGAGAAATGTTCTTTTGAAGTGTCTGAGATCGAATTCCTAGGTTTCCTTGTTTCCCCAGGACAGTTAAAGATGGATCCTCGTAAGATAACAGCTATACTGAAGTGGCCCATACCATCTGACAAGAAGGCAATTCAGAGGTTCGTTGGCTTTGCCAACTTCTACCGACGCTTTATCCGGGATTTCTCAAAATGGATTGCACCACTCACATGTTTAACCAAGAAAGATGCCAGTTTTCACTGGACTCCTGAAGCTCAACAAGCTTTTGACCGTTTAAAACTTCACTTTACGCAAGCACCTGTTCTACAACAACCTGATGTCAACAAACCTTTCTTTTTAGAAGTGGATGCTTCTAATATCGCTACAGGGGCAGTACTGTCACAACATATGGGCATTAAAGATCTTTTACATCCAGTAGCCTTCTACTCCAGGAGTCTTACACCGGCCGAGCAAAACTATGATGTGGGAGACAAGGAATTGCTCGCTATTAAATGCGCCTTGGAAGAATGGAGACACTTATTAGAGGGTTCGGAGTATCCTATTACAATATATACAGATCACAGAAATCTGGAATATCTCCAATCAGCCCGCAGACTACGACCTCGTCAAGCCAGATGGGCAATGTTCTTTGCACGATTCCAACTACACATCACCTACAAACCAGGCTCAAAAAATTTGAAAGCAGACGCTTTATCCAGGATGTATACAGTACCTTCCAATACTACTACACTTCCTGATACAATTTTGCAACCACGTCAATTCCTCCTTGTCACCACCAACTTACTGGAACGTATCAAACAAGCCACCACTCCTTCTCCTCGTTTGATACAACTATACGCCTTAACCTTCACTGATGGCCTATTGTATAAGCAGGATACAGTTTTTGTCCCTGAATCCGTCCATCAAGAGACTCTTCACCAGTATCACGATCTTCCTGTTGCAGGCCATGGAGGAATCCAAAAGACCTTAGAAGCCATTCAGCGGTATTTCTGGTGGCCAAACTTAAAGCAGGATGTCAATCACTACATATCCTCTTGTGACACATGTGCCAGATCAAAAAGCCAACACACCAAACCATCCGGTTTTCTCCATCCTTTACCCGTACCCTCTGGTCCTTGGAAGGATGTAACAATTGATTTCATTGTGGATTTACCAGGTTCAAACCAACATAATACCATTATGGTGGTAGTAGACCGATTTACTAAGATGGCTCACTTCATCCCAAGCAAAGGTCTACCTTCAGCCAGCCGAACTGCTTCTTTGTATCTACAGGAAATCTTCCGTCTTCATGGAGTACCACAATCCATTACTTCAGACAGAGGTACCCAATTCACATCAAAATTTTGGAAAGCATTTTGTGCCGGTCTTCAAATTACCAGTAATCTATCTTCAGGATATCACCCACAAACAAATGGGCAGACAGAAAGGACCAATCAGACTTTGGAACAATACTTACGTTGCTTCTCTTCTCACTTACAAGATAATTGGTACCACTTACTCCCCATGGCAGAATTTGCTTATAATAATCATTATCACAGTACCTTAAAAAACTCTCCTTTCTTGGCCAACTATGGATACCACCCGGCAGCTCTACCAGGACTGACCCCCACCACTCCAGTCCCAGAGGCTAATCAATGTATACAACAGTTACAGCAGTCTCATCACGTGTTCAGTCAAATTCTGAGATCTGCACAGCAAGACTACAAACGTTATGCTGATAAACACCGACAGAGAGGACCTGAACTACAGATTGGGGATAAAGTATGGCTGTCCTCTTCACATGTTCGCCTTTCTTGTCCCACCAAAAAATTGGGACCTCGCTTCTTGGGACCTTTTTCTATCACTCAAGTCATTAATCCAGTAGCATATCGTCTGGCACTACCTGCCTCATACCGGATTCACCCAACGTTCCACATCTCTCAATTGAAGAAATGGATTCCCAGCCCGTTTCCTGGCCGAGAACCTTCAAGACCTCCTCCTGTTTCCATTGCAGATCCTGATGAGTTCGAGGTCGAGGAGATTCTAGACTCTCGTTTTCGATGGGGCCGTTTGGAATACCTGGTACATTGGAAGGGGTACGGCCCAGAAGACCGTTCCTGGGAACCCGCAGGCAACTTCAACACCATGGCCTGTATTCGTAACTTTCATCGGAATCATCCAGACCGACCTGCTGACCTGACCACCCGGAGGTTGGTCGTAAAGGGGGGGAACTGTCATGTCCCTCGCCGTCCTTGCCAGTAGCTCTACTGGCTTCAGGACGGCTGGGCGCATGCGCGCGTTCTCGCGCATGCGCAGTAGCGAGGTCTGACGTCGGTCGTCGCACCGACGTCATTCACTGGGCGCCCGGCGTCCATTTAATCTGGCGGCAACCGGGACTTGGCGCTCAGTTGTCGCTTGAGTCCCGGGCGGTCTGCTTGCCGCAGTTTCGCCTCCCAGTGCTTCCTGCCAGCGTTTTAGCTCTGCACCCTCCAGTCCAGTCACCCTGCACCTCTGGTCCTCCAGTCACCCTGCACCTCTGGTCCTCCAGTCACCCTGCACCTCTGGTCCTCCAGCCATCCTGCACCTTTGGCCCTCCAGCCAGCTTGCACCTCTGGTCCTCCAGTCACCCTGCACCTTTGGCCCTCCAGCCAGCTTGCACCTCTGGTCCTCCAGTCACCCTGCACCTTTGGCCCTCCAGCCAGCTTGCACCTCTGGTCCTCCAGTCACCCTGCACCTCTGGTCCTCCAGCCAGCCTGCACCTTTGGATCCTCCTGTCCAAACTACATCTTCTGCCAAGCTTCCACTCTACAGACCTTCCTCCTGGACCTTGTATTGGATCTCAGGTACTGACCTCTGGCTTGTTACTCTGGACTTGCATTATCTCAGCCTGCCCTGACCTCTGGCTTGTTACTCTGGACTTGCATTATCTCAGCCTGCACTGACCTCTGGCTTGTTACTCTGGACTTGCATTATCTCAGCCTGCACTGACCTCTGGCTTGTTACTCTGGACTTGCATTATCTCAGCCTGCACTGACCTCTGGCTTGTTACTCTGGACTTGCATTATCTCAGCCTGCACTGACCTCTGGCTTGTTACTCTGGACTTGCATTATCTCAGCCTGCCCTGACCTCTGGCTTCTTACTCTGGACTTGCATTATCTCAGCCTGCCCTGACCTCTGGCTTGTTACTCTGGACTTGCATTATCTCAGCCTGCCCTGACCTCTGGCTTGTTCCTCTGGACTTGCATTATCTCAATAAACCTACCCTTGGCCTATCTACTGTTTTCCTGCATTCTGGGTTCCTTATTTGCTTATCTCAGATTATATAGCTTCCTGCTAATCTCTAGGTGGCTCCTCCCACCCAGAGATAGGCTTCAGTAAGCTTACATCCTTACAGTTCCACTGCTAGTCATAGAATCACACATACATTGTGTGACACACAAACCTTGTTCTAATGTCCACTGGTAGTCACAGAACCACACATAAACTGACACCCACCCTTATTCCACTGTCCACTGGTTGTAACAAAACCACACATACACTGTCTGACAACCCAGCCTTGTTCAACTGTCCACTGGTAGTCAAGGATCCACACATGCACTATCTGACACCCCAGCCTTGTTCCACTAATGCCGGGCAGTGCCCTATCAGTGGATCTCATCCCCTAAGTGCAGACCTGCCCATGATGCAGGAGCTGCATTGTGAGATTCAGAGGACCTACAGGGGGAGCAGAACTAGGGTCTGAAAAGAGACCCATAGTGCACAACAGGGGTGAACTCAGGGTCTTTTTTCAGAGCCCAGTTCTGCTCCCATGCCAGGAGATTGAACTTTATTCTTGCGATGAGGTCCCCACAGACCATCTGCCTTGGGCTTGGAACCCCTACACAGAAGGTCTATGAAGGCTGCTTGAATAACCCATAAAAACATGTGGCTGAGAGCGGCATTCTTCTGGATTACATTTCAGCCATGGTTGGGAGGAAGTTTTCTACCCCCAGTGGCTGGTAGGATACATTTTGTGGTTGCACAGCTACAGTCCTGATTTTTTTTTTTTTAACCATTGAAGCAGATTTAATAAAACATGATAAATGCCTTTTAAGAAAGCAGTGCCATCATAACATATATGTCCATAAGGGGGCACCAACACATAACACAGTCAAAGAAGCAATCGTTTTAGCACTGATACTGTCCTACTGAAGGAATTCCCATCCTCAGTAATGAGTGTGTTCAGTACAGCAGCCAGCTTCCTTGTCACCAGGAGAGTCTAATCCTGCCCTGGGTGTCTGTTCAGACAGATTAAAGTCATGTAGTGCATTGTGGTCCCTATTGGTTCTGGTTGGGTTGCCAGCTCTGTAAATCACATTAAGATTTGTTGTCTACTACTAATGATTGAGTTGCATATTCCTCTGGAATGTAACCCTTTGAGTGCCAGAGGGTTGTGCAACACATTGCTTTTCACTCAAAGGGTTAAAGCTTAACCTTTTACTCCCTTGGCAGCTCCTTGATCTGTGCAACCCTTTGGAATGGTAAAGACTGAAGATCTAGACTTATCCATAATACATGCACTGAAGGGGTTAACTGAAATAATGACTGTATACATAATATATTCAGGTTGTAAACTCTCCACCGGTTATATTGGCAGAGTAGGCATTTTCCAAGTGCCAGGGATTGGCAAATTTGGCTCTGCAGCTGATGGGGATTACAACTCCTGTCATCCCAATCGCTGGTTGGGGGTGATGGGAGTTTTAGTCCCCAATGGCTGGAGAGCCAAAGGTTGCTTTCCACTGGCCTAAGACATTCTTAATGGTGAGAGGAGGAGGCTCAGATGTTCTGGCCACACCCACTATTGTGGGTGTGGCCAACACAATTCAGTTTCTCTTGTGCCAATCACGGAGTTATAATGTCCTGCTTATTAACCAGTTTACATATTGCTATAAAGTAAACTGACCAGACCTCACCTTTGATATGGAACACAGAAAATACGCAGTGAAATCAAAACAGCCCTGCAGTATGCATTTTTATTATGTACCCTCAGTTAAAGGTGAAGTCTCGTCAGCCTACTCTAAGGTCCACTTTATATATTAATTAGAGCTGGTTATTTACCAGTTACAGATGTTGTTCTGAGCCAGGCCGAAGTGGATGGCCCTGTGGGCTGGGTTATGTGAGGACTGGGTGTGGCTATTGGAGGATGTAGGGATGCCTAGGATGCCTTACCTAGGTGCACCTGAAAAGTAAACCTGCCCTGTGTGTATCTTTGCGATTCTTATTGTTGCATTGAGTAGTATAGGATTAAAGGAACAGTAACCCTTTATTCTGACTTTACATATTCTGCAAGTGTCTTTGCATCTTTGAAAATTTTTGTTTAGAAGAAAAAACAAATGAACATTTTAACCCCTTAAGAACTCATGACCTGCCAGGACCATCACACCAGTCCCGGCACTTAAGGGCCTGTGGCGGTCCTGGTACGTCATGGTATTCTAGGATGGCAACACGTCTGTACGCTGCTCTGCCATCCCAGAATTCAAATTGTTATTAAAAAAAAAATCTCCTTTACGGCCGCCCACGCGCCAGTTCGAGGATGGGGGTCGTTAAGGGATTAACATCACAATTTTAAAGGGCAACATTCATTTTACTGCCATTTTTAAAGCGGAACTTTCAACCTTATATAAAGTCGCCCTGCAATAATTAAGGGTACCAACTAGCTTTATAATATATCTATTACCTCTTAGAAGTAGCCAATTGTAAAGAAATCCTTAATCTTCGGAGACTGACGGCCAGGTTAGTGCAGTCTGCGCACCTGCACAGTCGGTCCCTTCCTGTTACCTAGTGGCAAACTGCAATGCTTCTCAATGGAGACCGGGAAGTGACAGCGCAGACGAGCAGACAAGATGTCTGCACTGATGTCTGGCTTCCGGTCTCCTAAGACAAAGGATTACTGTATAATCAACTACTTTTGAGAAGTAATTAATATAATGCTAGTCGCTACCTGCTTAATTACTGCAGGGTGACTTTATATATAAGGTGAAAGTTCCGCTTTAATTCTTCACGACACATTTTTAAACATGATAGATTTACTTGTGAAAATATTGTCCTTCTTATGCCACCAACTCATGATCCCACAGTTTTTCATCATGATGAATTTGTCCTGTAGCCAATTGCATGTGGGAACAAGTGTATTTGTAGGCCACACCCTCTGAAGTATAAGGGTGATTTACTTAGTGGTGGAAACAGTCTGATTAAACACTGAATATTGTTCAGTTTCTCAGATCACTGCAGAGTGGGGGTTAACTGCTGTATACAACCTGCTGTCAGATGCCAATAAAGGGCTTTAAAGCTTTTGTCTCACCCCCAGTATAAATCAAGCACACTTTGTAGACCGTTCGAGTGAAGAATTTATGTCTCAATAACCAGGGCCAGATTTACATCTCAGGAGCTTGTAGGCACAGAAATCTGAAGCGCACCCACCCCATGGGCCATCTCCACTGGACACCTCCACAATGCTCCTAATCTCCACATTACCCCCCATATCCATATTGCCCTCACATTGCCCCCCATCAAATCCAGCTTGCGCTCATCAGCTCCATATTGCCCTCACATTTCCCCCATCAGCTCCAACTTGCCCCATCATCTCCACATTACCCTCACTTTTCCCCCGTATCTGTGTCCTACCTCCCTGGTGGTCCAGCGGAAGGAGAGGTCTGTGCCTGTAGCTGCTGGAGCTCCCGCGCGGTCTTCTCTTTAGGAATGCAGGGCGCTGGGAGATGATGTCATCTCCCTGCCCTCTGCATTACTAAAGAGCCGACGAGGAAGCTCACCAGCTACAGGCGGGCAGCAGGTTACTGTTTCCACTGTGCGCAGAGCGCAGCGCTGTGAATGAAGATATTAAAAAAAAAAAAAAAAAATTGGTTACAATGACAGGCGCCCCTCTGTGGGGAGCGCCTGTAGTCAGATGCCTACTCTGCCTTATGGCAAATCCGGCCCTGTCAATAATGCGATGTCTGCTCTGCTGAAGAGCCTCCGCTTGTCCACGGACCGGATCCCCCTGTAGTGAGCTTCAGCACTGACATCAGGGAAAGGGGAGGGAGGGGGGAATTTGGTCCTGAATATTTCTCAAACCATAAAGGTCTGAGAGATGGGACAGGGGGCATTTAGTTTAGTTTTGTAATACCTACAAGATACACTTTACTTAATATGTGACCATACTATCCCTTTAACCTTTGAATGCAAACAGTGGCGTAACTATAGGGGTCGCACCTGCGACTGGGCCCATCACTCCAGGGGCCCGGCCGCCCCCTGCGACCCCTCCGCCTGCCTCCCGCAATCTCCCTTCAGCACTCTGCATTACTGAAGAGGGCCGAGCAGGAGCTCCGGAGAGGTAGGAGATGGGGGCATTGTGGAGACTGAGGGGCATTATGGTGATTGGGGGGCAATGTGGAGGGGGACAATGTGATTGGGGGGGCTCATGGCACTTCTTGCACCAGGGCCCGGAGGCTTCTAGTTACGCCTCTGAGTGCAAAGCAGCGTGTTGCATACCCTTTTGGCACTCAAAGGGTAAAACATTTGTTTATCCCAGCCAACCCAATCGTATTTTTGTTTTGAATAAACGGTATATTCTATTTAACCCTTTGAGTGCCAGAGGGGTATCCGACGCATTGTACCCCTTTGTCACTGAAATGGTTAAGTAAGAGCAGGGTAAGATGTACATACCAGGTTCTCCCCTAAACCAGGCATGCAAGGTGCCCTTAGGGTCGCCCATGGCCACACCCCCATTCCTCACATGACCCCACCCACAGTTCAAAATACTCCTAGCCTATAACAAGTGACAAAAAAAAAAAAAATTTAACCCCTTGGTTGCCAGAGAGATGTTCAACACATTGCTTAGCAAACTGGTGCATCAACATTGAGATTGCACTGGTCACACCCACAATCCAAAATGTGGGCGTGTCCAGCACAATTAAGGCTCCGCTCCTCAAGATTTGGTTCACTAGGCAGTTGCCTAATTTGTCTAGTAGGAAATACAGCTCTGAGTGAGAGGGTACACGCCCATCCCAAACAGGGATCATATGTGAGCAAGACATGAGAAAAGAAAACATTGGTTTTGAAAAAAAATTAAAAATAAAAATCAGTTATGGTGATTCTTCATTTCTACAGAAGAGCCCTGGGGCCAACAAAAAAAAATAAAATAAAATACAATTTTGACTTTTATACTCAAAGTTTTGACTTTCAAAGCCAGAATTCTGACTTTAAAAGTCAAAATTTGACTTTAAAGGGATAGTAATACTTAAAAACTACTATCCCCCAAATTTGAAAGTCAGAATTTTGTGTTTTAAAGGGATAGTAATACTAAAAAATTACTATCCCCCATGTTGTAGCCAGTAAAAAACTGAGTTAAATGAGTCCAGCGGCATCTCTCAAACCTTTATGGTTTGAGAGATATCCACTTTCAAAGTTCTCTCTCCCCTGACGTCAGCTTTCTAGCTGACAGCAGGGGAATCCGGCCCCTGAGAAAGCGGATGCTCTTCAGCAGAGCCGAGATCACATTATTGGAAGAAGAAATCCTTCACTGAAATGGTCTTCTACGTCTGCTTGCAAACCAAGCACACGTAGAAGACCTTTTTAGTGAAAGATTTCTTTTTTATTAATGCGATCTCGGCTCTGCTGCAGAGCCGCCAGCTGATCCCAGGAGAGGATTTCCCTTCTCTCAGATAGAACGCTGACATCAGGGAAAAAGGCAAAAAGCAGAACTTTGAAAGCGGATACATCTCAAACCATAAAGGTTTGAGAGATGCCGCTGGACTCATTTAACTGAGTTTTTTACTGTCTACAACACGGGGGATAGTAATTTTTTAGTATTACTATCCCTTTAAAACACAAAATTCTGACTTTAAAATTTTTACTTTAAAAGTCAAAATTCTGACTTTAAAAGTCAGAATTTCTGCTTCTTACAGTGAAAAGAATTATCGTTTTTATTCTCGCATTCATTTTTTAATATATTTTCTTTTGGAAATGAACAAATAGACTTGTCTGTCTCCCTTCTGCTTTTGGCCTGCTGTTCCTGTGATGTTTTACTGGTGTAAAACTAATTTGCATGAATGTATAATCTATGTAATGTATTTTGTATTCAGCTTAAATATGATTACCATTTACAAATGGTAATTTCCAATGAACTATTTACTCAAAGAGCTGAGTGAAGAACGAGAGGTCATTCATTAAGACTAGAGGAAAAGAGCTTTTGACTAAAACAACTACAGAGATTTTTTTTTACGGTAAGGGCAGTAAAATTATGGAATTCTTTGCTTCGGGATGCTGTGCTTCCTGATACTGTAACTGAGGTAACGGATACCTATCTAGCACGGAACAATATTGAGAATTATGATAGCTGTCTTCAAACCAGATAATATGTTGATACAGGGAAATATCTGACTTCCATTTGTAGTCAGGAAGGAATTTTTTTATACTCACTTGGGCCTTTATTGGAAATGTTTTTTTTTTTTTTCTTTTTTTAAAACCTTTCTCTGGATCAACAGAGGTGATATGGCATGGGCTGGACTTGATGGAAGCATGTCAGTTATCCAATAAAAGTATCCCTTTTAGTAGTAGATAAATGGAATAGCCTACCAGCAGAAGTGGTAGAATTTAATACAGTGAGGGAATTAAAGCTGTCTTTAAAATAAGACAAGTCCAAGGGCCAAAAAAAGGTTGAGTTTTTTACAGTAGGAAAATGAACAGACTAGATGGGCCAAATGGTTCTTATCTGCTGTCAGATTCTATACTTCTATGTTATATGTTTTACTCTACCAGTCTACGGCCAATCAGAGGCAGCAATCTATTAGCAATATTATTTTCCATAAACCCCTCAATCACATATTTTTATTGTACATTTTTATTTCATTGGATATTAACCTTTCACAGCTACATATAATTTAAAGGAGAAATGACACCTCCTAATAAAAACCCTCACTTACCTTGCTATGGCCAGAAAATCCTCATGGCCTCTATGAATTTTTCCCTAGTGCCCTTGTTCAAGAGAGAAAATCTTCAATCAGTGCTGGATATCAGGTACATGGAGGCGGACATGACAGTTCCTGGCAGTATTTTTAAGGTGAACCAGGCTGAGTGCATTAGCCTACTTAACTCTTTAGAGGCCAGAGGGGTGCACAACACATTGCCACAATGAGCAGTGGGCAGAGTTTATGTCCTGTGGCCAATGAAGAAGTTGTCATGTCATCTCCAGTGACATGGCATCAAAGACTGGGTGAAGATGTTGTCTCTGGAACAAAAGCAGAAGGGAAAATATTGTAGGGACATTAGTATTTTTCTGGTCTTAGTAAGCTAACCCTTTGAGTGCCAGAGAGGTATGCAATGCTTTGCAAGTTGCATACCCCTCTGGCACTCAAAGGGTTAAGTGGGGGGGATATTATCGGGAGTTATGTCTCTTATTGTAATGGGTGCCTTCAGAGTGAATCAAGTGATATGCTGCCTTAAGGTTTGTCAAATGGTTAGTGAATGGAGCCCAATGGATTAACCCTTCTAGTGCCAGGGAGGCGTCCAACTCGTTGCAAAGCAATGTGGTTGCTACCCCTCTGTCACTTAAAGGAACAAATTAATTAAGAGCCACTAACTCCTATTAGTATATTTCTCACTTAAACATGACATGGTCGGGTGAGAATGACTGCTAGGGAAATGGCTGATGGAGAAGTCAGAGATGCTCTGATTGGTTAAAGATCCTTTACCTTTCAAGGTAGGCAAACCATTATTTCTATATGTAGGGGCTTATAAGGGGTGTGTAGGTATCACAATGGGGCTTAGCTTGAGAAAGGTCACTTTAGGGTTACTGTGATTGCTGGGTCATTAGAACATGTTAAATCATGTGATTAACCCCTTCACTCCTGAGTACTGAGGACAAACCAGGAATCTCTCTCTTTAATCAAAAAGAAATCCTTTTCTGACAGTTTTAAATTGCTTCTGTTCTGATCACCTGAAACGTCATTTCAATCATCACTAAATAAATGTCCAGTGTCATTTTGTGAGCCAGTTCAGTCGATTGTATCGAAAGTATACAAGGTGAAATGTCAAAGACGTAGACCTGTTAACCCCATTGGATGCAAAGCAATGTTTTGGAGACCTGTCTAGCATCTGAGCCCTGGAAAAGGCAGGACTGTCTGCCAGGCTCATTTAACCCCTTAGTGACCAGCCGCACGCGCACGCGGCCGGCACTTAACACCCGCTGAACATTTTTTTTTTTTATTTTATTCAATGACTTCTGGGACATACATGTACGTCCTCTGTCCACCTGAGACATCCGCTCGGGACGTACATGTACGTCCTTGGGTGGTAAGGGGTTAAGGCCTTCTGAGGCGACCAGTGAAGTGAAGGCGGGCGGAGTCAATGATAATCCCTAAAAATTAGATGGAAGTGGAGGGACCGGTTGTTTTATCTAAGGCAACTGGGATTTTAAGTGATTAGAAGAGAGAGAGTAGTTTCTTGATACTAGATGGAGGGGGTAGAAGTGGGTTCAATTGTTAAGAAATAATCTACGTAGTGAAGAACTAAGGGGCAACAACTGTGGTTAAGGAGCAGCCAACAGAGAACTTCCAAATCTTTGGACTGCTCTTTGAGCAAAAGGTGAGTTTGGTGGAAAAACAGAAGTGTTCCTGCCATTTAATACCTTGGAGGTGCCATAGGGAGGGATGTACTGGAAGGCGTTTGAAGGCATCGCAAATGTCGGACTTTGATAACCAACAACCTTGACTGGCTGGGAAATGAGGGTGATGGCGTTATCAGTACTGGCATATTTGAGAGAATAAGCTTCTGAAGGCATGAAATAGTTTATACTGGGCATTAATGTGGAATGTGGGACTGAGGGGTCGATTATATGTCTTTTTTAGAGTAAAATTGCAAGTACCGATCCCTAAGGGGTTGATTTACCAAATGGGAAATGGGGGGGGGGGTGGGGTGGAAAGGACCTAGAAGAAAACCTTTCTTGTATTCTTGAGTGAGAAGATAGGAGACTGGTTCTGGTTCTGCTATAGCAGAGGATAAATTGGGGCATTTTAGGGAAGGGGCTGGGCATACGATTATAATGGTATGAAAACCCTCTTAAAAACCTGAAATGGTAAACTGTGTCAGGAGTTGGACAGGATGAGAGCTGAGTAAGGACTGCAAAACTGAAATATAGATATCACTGAATCTTTTACTTCTTGATGTATTTCAAGGACAAATTACCCTTGAGTGAGCATTTCGGCATTCTGAGCAAATATAAATCAGTTGGAAATCACTGAAAAAACAGCCTTTGGAATTAAAATTATTACAAATATGCGAATTGCCAAGGTAGAAAATTTGTCTTCCTTTCTCTGAAAGGAAAATAAGCTGAACTAGTCGATGGAGCTATGTAAGATGGAGGAGCGAGGAGACCTCGGTGATGGGGAAGAGGGCGCTGAAGGGCATAATCTCGGACAGTGGTAATGAAGTTGTCAAAACTGACAGACTGGAGCCTTTAGTCCTGCAAAATGTCTACAGAAAAGCTCATTGTCAAGCTGGCTCCCTGTCGGTACCTTCCCGACAACACGGGCCAAAGACGGAGGCTCCGGATGCCAGTCCGAGCCTCCACATCGCTAGAGCGCATGCGTCGGCGTCACGCTGGCGTGCACACGTCTACGTCGGCGCCCTGATATCACTCAGCTGAGCCCTTTAAATAGAAGCGCCTGAACCCTGTTCAGCGCTCAGTTATTGGAGTCTTTTAGTCTCTGCGTCTCCCTCTCTTCTGTGTCCAGTTGCTCTACAGATTGGATTCCTATAGCCTGTCTGACTGCTCCTGCTCACTCTTTGCCAGTATTATTTTCAAGAACTATTGTGTCCATTCTTTGGCTGCCTGCCTATGAGCCTTTCCCTAGCTTCTTCTCTCAGCTCCAGTGCCTGCTCCAGCTTTCCAGACACTACCTGCCACGTTCACCAGCCACACCCAGGTAAACTTTGTCCAGTCAGACCCACTACCTGCCACGTTCTCTAGCTACACCCAGGTAAACTCTGTCCAGTCAGACCCACTACCTGCCACGTTCTCCAGCCTCACTCAGGTAAGCTCTGTCCAGTCAGACCCACTACCTGCCACGTTCTCCAGCTACACCCAGGTAAGCGCTGTTCCCAAGCTCCTTATCCTGCCTCGCTCCCAAGCTTCGTACTCCATAGTGTCTCTATATCTCATATCCTGCCAAGCTGTCCTGTTACACCACCCAGGTAACCCTGTGTTATCTGCCACGCACCCGAGCACGCTTTCCTGTTACACCACCCAGGTAACCCTGTGTTATCTGCCACGCACCTGAGCATGCTTTCCTGTTACCCCACCCAGGTAACCCTGTGTTATCTGCAACGCACCCGAGCACACTTTCCTGTTAGGGTTTTCCTATAGACTGCCTAGGGTTCCTAATCCTTCTCTCCACCCCTTGCATCCTATAGGGGTGCCGACAGTATAACTGAGCAAAAGATGGAACCAGCTAGTCTCATGGAAGCCCTGTCCGCTCTGAGCAATCAAATTTCTTCCCTAGCCACCACAGTTCAGGAATTACAAAGCAACCAGGCCGCGCTCCAAAGCCGGCTTCAGGAATTACAACCCTCCAATAGGACTCCTGCTACCCAACCTGCTACCCCTGGTCCTTCCACAGACTCTGGGGCAGTCGCCCCAGATCCCAGGGTACCCCTACCTGATAAGTTCACTGGTAACAGATGCCTATATAAGCCCTTCATGACCTCTTGTGAAGTATTGTTTTCTATCAATCCAAGAACGTATGCATCAGACTTTGTGAAGGTCCGAACAGCTATCTCACTGCTATCTGGAGAGCCTCAAGCATGGGCGTATCATCTTCTCCAGGATGACAGTCCGGTGCTCGACTCGTGGTCTTCATTCCGCCGTGCGATGGACATGCTATATGAAGACCCCTTGAGTTCCGCTTCATCTCAATCAGCCATCAGGTCCCTGGTCCAGGGTCGACGACCTGCTGAAGACTATGTAGCAGACTTTCGCCACCTTTCTATCGAGACCCAGTGGAATGAGCCAGCACTCTTAGATCAGTTTCGTCTGGGTCTCACTGAACAGCTAAAAGATGAATTAGCTCGAGTTGGTATTCCCTCTTCTCTAGAAGACCTCATTTTGCTGGTTATCCAGATGGATCGCCGTTTGAGAGAGAGACGCAGCGAGCGAGGTGCTTTGGTTCATACGGTTCCTACGGGTCAGAGCCAGTCCTTAGCAGACCCTGCGCCATCTTCAGCATCTCAATCAGAGGAGCCCATGCAGATTGGCTTGGTACGTGGTCCTCTGACCGAATCAGAAAAGGCCCGCAGAAGACGCCTTAATCTGTGCCTCTATTGTGGGGGTAGTGTTCATATTCTGCGTTCCTGTCCCAAGCTACCCCAAAACCCACGCAGTAAAATATGTGCATCAGAGGGTAAGTGGGGATCCTATCTGACTACCCAGTCTCACTTGTCCCTTTTGCTTTGTTTACAGTGGGATGATACCAGCCATACCCTTCCTGCTATCATTGATTCGGGAGCCAGCAGCTGTTTCATGGACGAAAAGGTGGTTACTGCCCTGGGGGTACCAACTAAACCCAAGATTCCTCCTCTTTTACTCCTGATGGCAGATGGGAGAAATCACCAATGTGGTCCAGTGTCACTAGAGACCCAGCCTATTCATCTGTCCACGGGAACTCAACATCAGGAGGACCTGAGTTTTGATGTTATATCCTCACCCTTATATCCGTTAATTCTGGGGCTGCCATGGCTCAAGAAGCAAAACCCAAGCATAGACTGGGCTCTTGGCACCGTGTCTTTCCGAGCCGGTCCTCCCAAGGATCTCCAAGTCCTGATGTCCGCCCCATCTGTACCATCGCATAGTTTACCTAATGTTTACAGCAGTTACTCTGACGTCTTTGATCACAAAGGGGTGGAACAACTTCCACCCCATCGGCAATACGATTGCCCTATTGACTTACTGCCTGGTGCTCCTATTCCCTATGGCAGGATATTTCCCCTTGCTGGCCCAGAACTAGAGCATCTTAAAACCTACCTAGCAGAGAACCTGCGGAAGGGTTTCATCTGCCCTTTCACCTCGCCTGCAGGAGCAGGTATATTCTTCATCGAGAAGAAAGATGGTGGCCTTAGACCATGTGTGGATTATCGGCAGCTCAATGACATCACAGTAAAGAATCGATATCCCTTACCATTGATTCTGGAACTGTTGCAGAGGATCTCCTCGGCCTCTGTATTCACCAAGATCGACCTCCTTGGGGCCTATAACCTGGTTCGTATGAGGAAAGGAGACAAGTGGAAAACCGCTTTCCGTACAAGATACGGACACTTTGAATATCTGGTCATGCCTTTTGGCCTGTGTAACGCTCCGGCTACCTTTCAGTGTTTTGTCAACGATATCTTCTCAGACCTCCTGGACCAATATGTGGTCATATATCTGGATGATATTCTAATCTTTTCTAATTCCTTACTGGAGCACTGACAACACGTCCGCAATGTCTTGGACAGGTTACGCCAGCATTCCCTCTTCACCAAACTTGAAAAATGCTCCTTTGAGGTGGAAAAATTGGGTTCTTGGGCTTTCTAATCTCTCCTGGTCATATTGGAATGGATTCACGCAAGATCACAGCCATCACCAACTGGCCTATTCCCACCAACAAGAAAGCAGTACAACGGTTCATAGGGTTTGCTAACTTTTACAGGCGCTTCATCAAGGATTTTTCTAAAATTGTGGCACCCATAACCTTACTCACACGCCAAACCATCCCGTTTCAGTGGTCTGAGGAAGCCCAACAAGCATTCAGCAGTCTGAAGAGCCTGTTCACTCAAGCACCCATCCTCGTTCAACCGGACGTCTCAAGACCATTCATCCTGGAGGTGGATGCATCTGATTTAGCTACAGAGGCGGTACTTTCTCAACGGGCTGACTCAGATAACCGGCTGCATCCTGTCGCCTATCAATCAAGAAGACTATCACCTGCTGAGCTGAACTACACGGTGGGTGATAAGGAACTCCTAGCTATAAAAAACGCTTTGGAAGAGTGGCGCCACCTACTTGAAGGTGCAGAACATCCGATTCTCGTCTTCACGGACCACAGGAACTTGGAGTACCTGCGTAGGGCCCGTAGACTGTGTCCTCGTCAAGCCCGTTGGGCCCTGTTTTTCTCCCGCTTCCGACTTCAGATAACCTACAGACCAGGTTCAAAGAACCAGAAAGCCGATGCTTTGTCCCGTATGCAGCCACAGGAAATGTTGGACAACCAACCCGATACCATCCTACAGTCTACACATTTTTTACTGACCTCTAAACCGTTATTGGACCGAATCAAACGGTACCCTCATCCCGAAACCACCTTCTTACAACAACATTCACTTCAAGAAACCAAGGGAATGTGGTACAAACAGAACCGGTTGTATATTCCAGCCCCATTCCGTCAAGAGGTACTCCGTCTCTCCCATGATGTACCGGCGGCTGGCCATGGAGGAGTATCACAAACCCTTGAGCTCGTCCAACGACATTTCTGGTGGCCTAAGATGAGATTGGACGTCCAAGCATACGTATCGACCTGCCATACCTGTATTCAGTCCAAAAACAAGCCTGGAAAGCCTTCGGGGTTATTGCACCCTTTACCCATACCCACTCTCCCATGGAAGGACATATCAATGGACTTCATTACAGACCTTCCTCCTTCAGACAAAAACACCACCATACTGGTAGTGGTGGATCGTTTTACGAAAATGGCCCATTTCATAGCCACTCCTTTCTTACCTACTGCTCCACAGACTGCTAAGTTGTTTATTAAAGAGGTGTTCCGTTTACATGGTCTTCCATCCTCTCTTACCACTGACCGGGGCACACAGTTTACCTCCCTTTTCTGGAAAGCTCTTAGTCAAAGTCTTCAAATTCAGTGCAACCTATCTTCAAGCTATCATCCGCACACGAATGGCCAAACAGAACGGGTAAACCAGACCCTAGAGCAGTACCTCCGATGTTACACATCTCATCTGCAAGACAATTGGTCTACTTTACTTCCTGTTGCGGAATTCACCTATAACAATCATTACCATAAGTCTTCACAGTCTTCTCCCTTTTCTGTGTCTTATGGCTATCATCCTCAAAGTCTCCCAGGTCTTTCTGCACACTTTCCGGTTCCTCAGGCTGCCAATTATCTACAACATCTACGAAGCTGTCATCATCTTCTCCGTCTTACCCTGGCCAAAACACAGTTATGCTATAAAGGCCAAGCCGACAAACGACGCAACCAACAACCTGCATACAAAGTGGGAGACAATGTCTGGTTAGCCACAAATCATGTACGCCTGTTCTGCCCCACCAAAAAACTAGGACCTCGATATCTTGGTCCCTTTAAGATCATCAAAAAGATAAACGATGTAGCCTTCAGATTGGCTTTGCCTCCGTCATTGAAGATCCATCCTACTTTCCATGTCTCTCAGTTGCATCCCTGGGTAGCATCGCCTTACCCGAACAGAGAACCGTCCAGACCCCCACCTGTCCCGGTGGGAGACACAGAGGAATATGAGGCCCAAGCAGTCTTAGACTCCCGCATTAGGCAATCCCGTCTGGAATACCTGGTACACTGGAAGGGGTATGGTCCTGAAGAAAGATCATGGGAACCTGCACACCACATACATGCTCCTCAGTGCCTTTTGCGTTTCTACCGGCAACATCCATCTCGTCCGGGCCCGAGATCCGTCCAGAGGCCGTCCTTGAGAAGGGGGCTCTGTCGGTACCTTCCCGACACCACGGGGCGAAGACGGAGGCTCCGGGTGCCAGTCTGAGCCTCCGCATCGCTAGAGCGCATGCGGCTGTGTCACGCCGGCGTGTGCACGTCTATGTCGGCGCCCTGACGTCACTCAGCTGAGCCCTTTAAATAGAAGCGCCTGAACCCTGTTCGGCACTCAGTTATTGGAGTCTTTTAGTCTCTGCGTCTCCTGAGTCTCTTCTGTGTTCAGTTGCTCTACAGATTGAATTCCTATAGCCTGTCTGACTGCTCCTGCTCACTCTTTGCCAGTATTATTTTCAAGAACTATTGTGTCCATTCTTTGGCTACCTGCCTATGAGCCTTTCCCTGGCTTTTTCTCTCAGCTCCAGTGCCTGCTCCAGCTTTCCAGACACTACCTGCCACGTTCACCAGCTACACCCAGGTAAACTTTGTCCAGTCAGACCCACTACCTGCCACGTTCTCCAGCCTCACTCAGGTAAGCTTTGTCCAGTCAGATCCACTACCTGCCACGTTCTCCAGCCTCACTCAGGTAAGCTCTGTCCAGTCAGACCCACTACCTGCCACGTTCTCCAGCTACACCCAGGTAAGCGCTGTTCCCAAGCTCCTTATCCTGCCTCGCTCCCAAGCTTCGTACTCCGTAGTGTCTCTATATCTCATATCCTGCCAAGCTGTCCTGTTACACCACCCAGGTAACCCTGTGTTATCTGCCACGCACCCGAGCACGCTTTCCTGTTACACCACCCAGGTAACCCTGTGTTATCTGCCACGCACCTGAGCACGCTTTCCTGTTACCCCACCCAGGTAACCCTGTGTTATCTGCAACGCACCCGAGCACGCTTTCCTGTTAGGGTTTTCCTATAGACTGCCTAGGGTTCCTAATCCTTCTCTCCACCCCTTGCATCCTATAGGGGTGCCGGCACTCCCGTCTGTCGAGAAATTAAATTGGGCCTGGGCTGCTGCCTTTTTGGCTACGAAAGATCTGTGATAGTCGTAAAAAGTAAACCCACCATATTTAAAGACTAGGTCCACTATTGTATAAAGATAATGGTCAAGGTTTGGGCGTCTCAAGTGTCATAGTAAAGGTGGAACAGAAGACATCAAGTTAGATGCTAAATGCGAGTACAAATTGTGCCAAGTACAATTTTCTGGATAGTCGTGGGTCCTTGGCTTTGAGGATTACAGAAACGTTTCCACAATTGACTGTCTTCTGCTCTGCTAAATCCTGAGATGCCATGAGCAAGGTAACTAAATTGACACCCTTCCCCTCTATAATGTCCCTTTGCATGTGTGCTGGTATTAAGTGGGCAAGTGGTATATGAGGGAAAAGAGCATAAGATGTACCTGGCTGAGGTGAAGAAATGAGAGAAGGAGATGGAGGCTCAGGAATGGAGGCATGCTCGATAGCAGCCACTCTAGTTTGAATGTCTGCTACTGCTGATCCGCGGTCTGTAAGCAGATGCGTTATGTGGGTAAGCTAGGAGTCAGGAGGAGATTGGGTGGAGGGGGGAAGGACTGGAGCTGGGGAGGGGGAGAATAGTAACTGGAAGAGTTCTGCTTTCCACGCTGAGGCTGGGAGTGATATATGCTTTTTAGTGAGTTCAGCCATGAGGTTTTGTACTGTCCAGTCTCATTGGGCATTGGCGACGTGACTACAGCTACGTAAGCTTCGGTATCTGATGGGGCAGGTTCTCTAGGACTTTCATGATACTGTGGGAAATACCCATTTAAGGGGTCTCTAACATCTTTGGAATATGGAAAAGTGGCAAGTATTGAAGTGGGGTGAGGAAGTGAAAACTGGAGTGACTCAGCTGATAGTACCGTGTGTGTGTGAGTGTGTGAGTCTTATGGATTTTGCACCGCCCCCAGCGAAATATATAAAATAACAGGCAGTGGTGCTAGAGAGGGGCTGTGGATGAAGGCTGAACAGAACCCTGTAATGCAAGATATGAAGGGGTACCCAGCCTTAGAAAAGTAAAAGGTACTGATCAGCCTTTGGTACAATCAAAATGTATCTTCGGCCTTTGCGCATGAAATTGAGCCTTCGGACTCTATGGAGAGGTAAGGTATGGTGAAGAGAATGGTAGTAGCAGGACCTTCATTCTCTGTGAAGATATAAGGTACTAGAGGTAACTTTCGGCCTCTACTAAGAGGTAAGGTATAGAGGGAATCTTCGCCCTCTAAGTACAAGGAGGGAAACCTTCAGCCTCTTCGAAGAGGTGAGGTACTAAAATGGAAACTAGCTAGAAGGCTGTAGAGATCTGATTTGGAATGGGAGGCCGTGTGGGCTGGATAATTCTTAAATGAGAACGAGGAGGTAAAATTGACAGACTAGGTAAAATAAAATTAAAGGAGATAGGTGAAATAGGATTTTTTTTAATTTATTTTTTTAATACTAACTTACTGTGGAAGAAGGAGGGTTAAGTCATACCAGATGAGTCATGTTTGGCCTTATACATCTGAAAATGAGAGAAGAACCGAAGCATGGAAACACATAAATAAAATAATGTACTTTAATTGGAAAATACTTTTTTTTTAACTTAATAAAGAAGGCAGGTAATGGTACTGAAGCAGATGAGTGAAGTATGCAACAAAATGTTAATATACGGGGGATCAAGTGTGGACAATAGATTACAGCAAGGAGATAACTGGAAAATAGGACCTACCTGCTGATACTGCAATGAGTGGATAGTTGCAAAGATGGCTGACTGAAAGCCTAGACGTCTGCAACCCTAAAACATAAAAAGGAAAGAGAACATGATTAAAATGTATCAATTAACACTGGACACCAGACTAGGAGCGCAGCACGTTTGGCTGCCTGAATGGATTTGAAGCGAGAGTAGACCTATTGAGGTTGAGTAAAGCCTAGTACTAAAAAGGGGGTCTGGGGGACATGTAGACCGGGATGGCATTGCTAGCAGAGAGAGCGCCAACAAGGAAGTTAGGGGTGGGGACTGACTTGGAGGGAAAACAACGGGCCGAGGTTGCTGTGAGTCAGGAAGTAATGTCTTCCGTAAGAAGGAACATGGAGGTTAAGGCTGGCCTACCAGTCTGGGGTTTGCCAGTAATACATGGGAGCGATGACTGAGGACGACAGAAGATGAAACTCGGGACTGGTAACACTTACAAAGACGTTGGTTAGAGTGAGCGTTTGATTACATTGAGCGATTAACAGAAGGGAACATTCACTATAGCAATGAACTCAGAAGATGGAGAGTCATGAGGGAGAGGCTGCTGAAACATAGAAACATAGAATCTGACGGCAGATAAGAACCATTCGGCCCATCTAGTCTGCACATTTTCCTACAGTAAAAACCTCAAACCTTTTGTGGTCCTTGGTCTTTTCTTATGTTAAGGACAGCTTTATGCCTATCCCATGCATGCTTAAATTCTGTCAGTGTATTAACTTCTATCACTTCTGCTGGTAGGATATTCCACTGTAATCTAAATTATTCCTTTACTCACAAACATCTTTTCACTGTGACCTTCTACAAGTAACACAGCACACTGACTTCAACTGTAAGGATACAGGGCCTTATTCATCAAGTAACACAGCACACTGACTTCAACTGTAAGGATGCAGGGCCTTATTCATCAAGTAACACAGCACACTCACTTCAACTGTAAGGATACAGGGCCTTATTCATCAAGTAACACAGCACACTCACTTCAACTGTAAGGATACAGGGCCTTATTCATCAAGTAACACAGCACACTGACTTCAACTGTAAGGATACAGGGCCTTATTCATCAAGTAACACAGCACACTGACTTCAACTGTAAGGCTACAGTGCCTTATTCATCAAGTAACATAGCACACTCACTTCAACTGTAAGAATACAGGGCCTTATTCACCAAGTAACACAGCACACTCACTTCAACTGTAAAGATACAGGGCCTTATTCACCAAGTAACACAGCACACTCACTTCAACTATAAGGATACAGGGCCTTATTCATCAAGTAACACAGCACACTCACTACAACTGTAAGGATACAGGGCCTTATTCACCAAGTAACACAGCACACTCACTTCAACTGTAAGGATACAGGGCCTTATTCATCAAGCTGAAGAGCTGCAATTAAAACATTTTTTACAAATCTTATCAGCATATCTACATCACCACTGCATCTGTCACACACTGTCTACATATGTGTCATACGTCCATGTATGTGTGTGTCTCTCTGTATGTATGCGTTTCACAGTGTGTGACACGCTCTGTCTCTTTAAGTGCGTGTCTGTAACACTGCATATTTCTGTTTCACACAATGTCTCTCTGTGTAAATAATATGACGGGAAACGCCGTCCCACATTGCTAGTTACATCTAAACCTGTGTCCCTGCTGGACGTATTTAAGGACTTGCAGCCCCTCCCACAAATACAGGCTAAGCCTTAAACCTAAATAAAAACACAGTTGGTGGTGCTGCTAGAGTTGATTAGCCCTATCTTGTCCTGAAAGAATTAAAGAAAATAAGTGTGAGTTGTAATAACATTTCAATGAAAAATCTCCCAACCGTGTGAATAACCTTGTTTTACTCAGCAGAAAAAGCCATATATCATTTTTTTTTCTTTAAGATTTCTGGTTGAAAATGTATTTTATGTCACTAGCAGTCTCTCTCAGAGAAGTTTAAATGTTAATCGCATGAAATTTAGTAACAATTTTGGACAATATTTAGCTTGTTCTGTATGTGGAAATATCTCAAATCAAAGTGACAAAATTACATGTTATTTCCTAATACCAATTGCAGTTGAATAGAAAACCTAGCAAAAAGGGTTCTTTTCAGACGAAATAGCACATTGTCACTTCTCGGAGCTTAGCCTGCTTAATTGAATCAAGTCTCTTATAACCTGTCAATTAACTTTAATTTAATATGTTATTATGTAATTTTAAATGCGTGCAATGTCAGCATTCTGTCAATGGCGTCCATGTATCCATTCATTTCTATAAGGTATCATTTGAGATGAAATAAAATCCTTCCTTAAAAGAATATTGATGTTTTAGGTTACCTTTTATTATTTTAATCTTGTATTTTAATATATTTTAGCTTTGATTATTTTAATATTGTGTAGTAATGTATTTTACCTTCTGGCTTTCTACTCTATAAAGGAACAGTAAAGTGTATGAAAGAATGATTCTATCTAAGCGGCATGTTGCCCTGAGCACTGCAATGCACACTGTAAAAATGTAACCCTTTGAGTGCCAGAACGGTACGCAACACATTGCAGAGCAATGCATTGCATACCCCTCTGACACTCAAAGGGTTAAAACACCATACTTTCCAAGTCTCTAATCTGATTGGTCGCCTCATTCTGGAGATACTGATGAAGGCTCCACTCTTTAGCACTGATTAGTGGTCAGGCTTTGAACAATCTTCTGCTTATGTCATGTTACAGGTCTGAGCAGGGAATCTGGGTAAAGGGCAGGGGAGTGCTGGCCTGGGGGGGGGGCAATTGCCCTCTGGGTGGTGGGCCACTGTCTCACTCAATATCCTGCTTGTTGCTGTAAATGGAGCTACACTAGTGATAGCACAGAGCTTACAATGGAAATGGAACTACACAAATCATAGAATACACTAGTAGTATAACCATTTCCCTTGCAAGCTCTATGGTATCACTAGTGTAGCTTTAAAGGGGATTTATCACCCCTATACCAGTTTGTCTTAAAATTTAGGTTATATAGCGAATAGGTGGAATAATACATTATATATATTTTTTTAAATCACTATTTGGCCGAAATTCAAGCAATAAATTGTACAGCGCTGCGGAATTAGTTGGCACTATATAAATAAATAATAATAATAATAATAATGATAAATACTGCCCTGTGCCCTACTTCTGGACAAACTGTGGTTACCAGCTCTGTACCACAGTCTGTCACTCTGCCTCTGCGCCCCTCCCTCTATCCAGCCTCCTCCAATGTATGCATGTAACCTGGAGAGCTCTCATTGGACAGAGCTCTGTAGTATTACACGTGTCGCCCCATTTCAATCGTAATGAATGTACACAATATAACAAATGTAACTCCATTTCAGTTATAAGCGCTGTGGTATCACTTGCCTTACTTAAAAACATTAATACAAATGTTAAGATTAACTAAAGGGGGTAGGTTAGGGAAGTAGGTTGGAACGATTGTAGAAATGGGACACTTCAATGCATCCCCCCCCCAGGCAACAAGTTTCCAGCCCTCACCTGGTAAAGGGTGATACCTAGGAGGCTGGTAGAGTAAAAGTCATACCTTTATTGGATGAGTAGCTCTAGGATGCAAACTTTCAAGACCCTTTAAGTCTTGTCTTCAGGCATAACAAGAATGAAGGCTGAATACACAAAACATAAAGAAATGAACCACACTCCAGCGTAGAATATAAAACCAAATTCTAGTCTATGATTAAGCACTCAGGTGTGAAACGCGTGAGACAGAAGTGATTTGTGTAGCGTCCATTGTCTAAGCATTTCAATAAAGAAGGATTTGGTTTTATATTCTACGCTGGAGTGCGGTTCATTTCTTAATGTTTTGAGTTGTATGAGGGGGTTGGAAGCCCTAAGAACCTGCACAGCGATTAAGAAACCAACTAGTGGTGAGCAACACATCATATGTCATTTTGTTACCATTTTATACTATTTCTTCAGTAGTGCCATTGTTTGTTATTCGGCTGAATACACAATACATGTCAGGTTTAAAGGAGCAGTAAACTTTTTTTTATGAAAATGTATATGTCCTAGAGCTTTATTCAGAAGTTACAAAAGTTCAAATAATCATGAAGTGAATTTACTGTGTTTACTTCTTGATAGATCTAACTGACAGGAAGTGACTCAGCAGTTTCTATCACATTCTGTGGAGAACTGTAAGTCACTGACTTTCCTCTCCATTAGACTGTCACAGGAGAACTAATTGGAATTTGACCAGTAGAGGGCACTGCTAATGTAACTAAACACAGGTTTAAACTGTAATAACTCTGGAAATATGCATCTGTCAGCAGTGGAAGCACCCATATGTTACTTAACAAGAAATTTACTACAATATATGTTAATAAAAAAAAAGTTTACTGCTCCTTTAACACTCATGCAAATTATACTCAATTTGTATGCGTATATAATCTGCCATATATTGTGTATTCAGCCTTTCTCCTTATTATGCCTGAAGACAAGACCTGGAGTTCGATTTGATTGCCTCAGTCAAATAAAAAAAAAAAAATAGGCAACAGTAGCTTTGCAAGCACAATTTGGTATTCTATTTTACCTGTGATGTGAACAGCTAAGGTGCAGTAAAAATTACAGCGGCTGGTAGGATTTATCCCATGTATGAATGCAAAAGCTCAAGCCATTTTCTGTTCATTGTGTGTGGTGAGTGGTAATGCAAGTTAACCCGTTGCCGACAATGGACGTACATGTACGTCCTGGAAGCCATTCACTAAAAAAAACCTCTGTAGTTAAGTGCCGGCCGCATGCGCGTGCGGCCGGTCACTAAGGGGTTACAAAGAGATATTTTCTGTCAGCAGTACTGCACCTACAAATCCCAGGTTTAGAACACATAACGCATGTTAAAAACCCCCCAAGTGAACTCCATAAAGCAGGTAAGATGCATCTCACGCAGGAGTTCTGACAAATCCGAATGAGAACACCTACTAAAATAACCCCTGAAATCCCAGAGATGCAGCTTAAAAATGTGCTTTCCACCCCCACAAGTCCTGGACAACGTACACAAACCCATGAATCCCCTGAGTAACAAGGAATGTACAAATAAACTTGAACCAATCTGTTGCACTTTCCTCCTGGGCCACCAGGGGTTAACAGATACCAATATGTCATGTCCAGCCAAGATAATATGCACAGCTGTCAACTGCAAAGCATCATAAGCCAGTGTGTGCGCAAGATAAGGATCCAATGGAGAACACACCAGACAACGTCACATCACATCCACACACAGGTAAACAGCAATCAGTCTAAACACACTCAAATAACAACATCCACATCTCCATGCACTCACTTTGACAAGCCCCTCGTCCCTATTGGTCCATTGTTCCCTGCTGAGCACAAGGCATCAGAGGAGACAGCATGCGAGGGGGAGGGAGCTCCAAACCCACTGTCACGGTTTATTATGACTCTCAGACACAAGTTTTAGGTAAAAAATCAATTTTATTGAAATAATAAATTGATAACTTAGGATGGCAATAACATACATATATATATATATATATATACAGAATATAGCACAGACAGAAGGCAGACTCTACCGCTCCTGTCAATATACCGGACAGGACAGTCTTTAGGCTCTACCGGCCTTGCCAATACCGGGTAAGGCAACCTGCAGATGGAATAGCATAACGGTTCTACCGGCCTTACCAAATGACCGGGCAAGGCAGCCTCAATAGATACACAATGTCGGCTCTACCGGCCCTGCCAATACCGGGTAAGGCAACCTCAGATGGAATGTGGCAAAAGGTTCTACCGGCCTTACCAATACCGGGCAGGGCAGCCCAGAGATAGTAGCAGCAGTCAGATGAAACTGGCAAATTAGCAGAATCGTTAAGCAGCAAGGCTTTGGAGCAAACCAGCGTCCGCATGCTGGGAACAACACTGAATAGTATAGCCGTTAGGCTTTGCGAGCAAACCAGTGACCGCACACTGGAGTAACAAGTGAGTAGTATAGCCGCAAGGCTTAGGAGTGAACCAGCGTCCGCACGCTGGGACCAACACAGAATTGTATAGCCGATAGGCTTTGGAGCAAACCAGTGACCGCACACAGGTGTAACAAGCGAGCTTGTATAGCCGCAAGGCTAGGAGCAAACCAGCGTCCGCACGCTGGGACAAACACAGATTTGTATAGATGATAGGCTTTGGAGCAAACCAGTGACCGCACACTGGTGTAACAAACGAGCTTGTATAGCCGCAAGGCTTAGGAGCAAACCAGCGTCCGCACGCTGGGACCAACACAGATTTGTATAGCTGATAGGCTTTGGAGCAAACCAGTGACCGCACACTGGTGTAACAAGCGAGCTTGTATAGCCGCAAGGCTAGGAGCAAACCAGCGTCCGCACTCTGGGACAAACACAGATTTGTATAGATGATAGGCTTTGGAGCAAACCAGTGACCGCACACTGGTGTAACAAGTGAGTTTGTATGGCCGCAAGGCTTAGGAGCAAACCAGCGTCCGCACGCTGGGACCAACACAGATTTGTAGAGCTGATAGGCTTTGGAGCAAACCAGTGACCGCACACTGGTGTAACAAGTGAGTTTGTATAGCCGCAAGGCTTAGGAGCAAACCAGCGTCCGCACGCTGGGACCAACACAGATTTGTATAGCTGATAGGCTTTGGAGCAAACCAGTGACCGCACACTGGTGTAACAAGCGAGTTTGTATAGCCGCAAGGCTTAGGAGCAAACCAGCGTCCGCACGCTGGGACCAACACGGAATTGTAGCAATGTCACCAACGCGACCAGGCAGAAGGTCGCCAGGATACTGAAGACAGGTGATGAGATGACAGGAACCAGCAACCATCAGTCAGGTCAGGAAACAGCAGTAACTGCAACACCAGAGACTAGGCCGGAACCAGGACTGGAGTAACTCAGCATCCAGGAAACACTGGAACAGTAGAGATCAGGAACTCAGGAACACAGGAGATCAGGAACTCAGGAACACTGGAACAGAGGCCCAGCTATCACTAGCATAGTGATAGCAAGAAGGTCAGAAACAACACGAAAGGGCACTCAAAGGGTGCCCAATCCAGGTTTAAATAGGCAATAAGAGGCGGGCTATCTGCAGACAGCCAATAGCAGCCCCCTAGTGGTGACAGACAAGGAACTGCAGCAAATCACGGGCACCGTGATACCCACATAGCCAACTGCCGACTATTGGAAGTTTGGATGCTCTCTCTGGTGAAGCACCCAGAATGCCATCTCCAGGTGGAGGTGCAGGTGAGGCAGCAGCACCTGAGCTGCCTGAACCAGATATGCCCCAGCCACAGGTGCCAGTGGGACATGTGGAGCAGCACAGGGAAGCCAGGGGGTAACCAAGGCACAGCATATACCGAACAAGGTTCTTGCGCTTTGAAATGGCAGTGGTTGAGGTCAGATACTGGTACAGGTTAACGTCACAGAGCATCATCGACCTCTATGAGGTGATCAAAGATGACTTGGACTCCATAGCCAACACTGATTGTGCTCCATCTAGCATGGAGAAGGTACTACGTGCCACCAATTCATGGTATCTGGATCATTCCAGTTCATTGAGGGTTATGTATCTGGGATGTCCCAGGCTACATGTTCCAGGGTGTTGGGTGAGGTGCTGACAGCCCTTTAGAGGAAGACCAAGAGGTACGGTCACTTCCACTCCTCCCATATGGAGTGGCACAGGTCAGGCAGAAGTTCTACACAAGGGCAGCATACCCAAAGTGATGGGGGCCATTTGTCACGGTAATCAGGCAAATAAGGACAGACACGAACATAAAATATAAATCCACCTTTAATAATAAGTACAGTAATAATTGTAAAGCCCACAAAACCCCAGAACACAGGATGATAGGAGAAAGGCTCCTACCCAGAGCTGCACACTGTGATGTCCACTGCATTACTGCGAGATACCGGAGACTAGGACCGTGGTGCGGGTGGAACACCAGCGGGAATGGTAACTGAGGCAGAAAGCTCCACCGAGGATCATGCAACAAGAGGCAACAGGGAGCGAGAGCAGACCTGAACCATGAAACACTCAGACTGATGTTCAGGCAAGTACGGAGAATATAGAGCCAGTAGTCAGCCAGAGCCACAGGTTAGACAAGCCGGGGACTAGATGGAGCGATAGGCAGCAAAAGCCAGAGATCAGACAAACCTGGGACTACACGGACCGAGTAAATCAGCCAGAGCCACAGGTCAGAAGCGATGTGGGTAGTCAGACAAGCTGAGGTCATACACGGAACGAGTTAGTCAGCCAGAGCCACAGGCCAGAACCGATGTGGGTAGTCAGACAAGCCGGGGTCATACACAGAGCATATACTCTGACAGGCATGGATCACAATGGAGCAAGCAGAAGCTATATCAGAAACACCATGTAAGGGCAATGACTCCCAGGCCCCTGGAGGTTTATAAAGGAGCAGGACAAGGCTGGACCAAATTAGGCCACATGGAATAGGCCCATAAACAGACATCCTAGCCAGTGCCTGTTTCATGATGTCAGCTAGGGGTAGGCGAATATCCGCCTCAAACTGAAATTGGTGAAAAATGGCACTTTCCACTTGGCTAAAAATTTCCAGTGAAAAGTGCTGATTTTCTGCTTTTTTTCGCCTAGCTCATTCCATTAAAATCAACGGGAACATAGAAGTTACACAAAACACATAGCAAATATTATTTTATTTCCCAAAGGCATTGTATAAAAGGGGCATGAGGGTGCCTGTGTTAGGAAAGAATCAGTTGAACAGGGGATGATTTTTGGGGGGATTGTTTACTGGGAGTGGGGGCAGTTAATAAAAAATAAATCCTAAATAAAATAGACACCATAAGACATGGTATAATGGGGTCTGAGGAGGGTGCCTGTGTTGGTAAATGAATAAATCAGTTGGACAGGGAATTTGTTTTGGGGGGGTTGACTGCTATTGGGGGGGACAGTTAATAAAAAAAATAAGAACTGTGTATGTAAAGTGGTAGAGACAGGAACCCCCTGACATAAGCTGCCACTGGGGTGGACTGATACTTGGCTTGATAGAGTATTTTGTAGAGGATGATTTGTTGTTAGAGGCCTTTGTAGGACTTAGACTTATTAGAGGCCCAAGCCCTGAAGAAACATTGATTTGTAGGACTTAAGCTTGTTTGGCACAAGCCCTAAGGAAACATTGATTTGTAGGACTTAGGCTTGCTAGAAACAAACCCCCCAAAATAGTTTATTTTTTGTAGGACTAGTTTTTGTCTTTATTTTTATTTATTTTTTAATTATTATTATTTATTTTTTTTCAAAACACAAGCCCTGAGAAAAAAATAAAAATGCCCTACTGGCCTAATGCCAGCAGGTCATGTTGGCCAGTGGCCACTGTCAATTGTCCTCATGAGTTGCAACTGCTGTTCATCCTGCTGCTGCTGAGTTGTTTAAGCATCAGGATGATTAGGCAGCTGAAAGGGAATGGGATCAACAATAGCAGTAACATGGAAGATGGATGATGAAGGTTCTACTTGACACTACTGGCTCCAGTGATGTACCTGAGGCAGTAGCAGCAGAATAAGTAGCAGGAACAGTGGGTCTCATCAGCAACTGCAATGTGCACAGTGTGTGTGTGTGTGGTAAATAACATCTGTGGGCACAACTGTATCCAAACACCATAACACCCAAAACCACTGTACACCTTTTCCAGACCCACTAAGGACACATGACAACTTGTTGACAGTTTAATTGTAATGATGAACCCTTCCTGCCACCTTCTTAGCATATTCTGCAGGATGGAATCTCCTCAGATGCCACTTGATGCACTGATTGCGATTCTCCTCCACCACACTGGCATGTGTGGTCAGTCACCACACAGTGCGCAATGGGTAGAGATAAACTGCCACATCCTAACATCAGCAGAGTGGCTATCATATGGTGGGAAAGGTAATGAATGAGGTGGATTGGCAGAAGATGTAGTTACCCTAGAAGGTGATGGTGAGCTAGTTGTTTCACTCGTCATGGAACTTCCAGTTTCTGCCTGGGTTGTTCTATTCCTCCTCCTCTTTGATGTCCGCCTCGCCTTGCCTCGCCTCCTGTTGCCTTTCTGAAAAGTCAGAGACAGCAAAAGCAGTGCTTGATTTCTGTGGTGGGTGTTTGTCTTTAACATGTTTGACTTAAATGTCATGGTGTCTGTGTTTCATGTGTGAAATCAAGAGCTTGTGCCAAGGTGTGTTCCTTCCTTTCCTCTTTTCACTGACTTGTCACAAATTGTGCACAGTGCTGTTGCTGATAACTGCATTATGCCTGCCCCAACAGAAAAATAGTCCCACAACCATGATGACTTCTGGGGGAGGGAACAGATAGAGAAATATGGCCTCTTACTTCTTGTCCTCCACATCCCCCTTCATTGTCTATGGCAGTGGATAATATTGCTGCTGTTGCTGCTACTGCCTCAGAGTCAGCACTGCAACTAGGATCAGGAGTATTGCAACTGCTGGCAAGTGTAATCTGTCCTAGTCCCGCATCACTTGTTGAACCCATTCCCACGGTGTCCACGGGGGTCTGTGGCACACTATCCTGCTTCTCAGCATCCTGCTGCCCTTGCATCTCAGCATCAGAAGGAATTAGAGCAGTTGCAAATTCCTCTAATTCCAAGATGTCCTTGCTTGTGGTGGTGGTGAAGCCCATCCTCATTCCTGTCTCCCATTCCTTCTCAGTTTCATCTAAAAAGGCCATCAATGTCTCTTCCACCCCAGCTTCTCCACCATCATCATCACCACCGCCACTAGTCCCTACATGCTGTTGTTGCTGCTGCTCTATTCCTGACATCTCATTGCTGCTTGGAGGAGGTGATAAGGAATGTGACCGAGAGTCCCCTAATGTCACACTTGCCATTTCCAATGAGTATGTGTGATCACTGGTAATGAGACCAATAGAATACAGCGGTTCTGAAGTTTGATGTTATATCCACAAGTAATAATAACAACCTGTACTGTGATAGAAATAATATTTGAAGCAGATTGTGTAAAAGAAGATTATTCTGCTTAGGTTACAACACACACCATATAAATCTGAGGTTGCAAAAGTTGAATTCAACGTTTAAAGAATAAAGGAGACAATTTTGGGAAAGTGACTGACATATCTTATGTATATTATGAAGTGTTTTTTTGAACTTTATTTTTGATTTTTAACAATTTTTTATATATTTTATACATTTTTATTTTTCATTATTATTTTTAATTTTTTTATTTTTTGATCTTTTTGAGTTGTGAGGAGAAGGGATAGGGTGATATATATATTTGTTTGGACTTTAAGTAGCATCTCCTTGATAAACGTATTGTGTTTCCGTTTTAATAGGTTGGAGTGCATGTATATTAAAGGCAATGTTGTGAGGTGTTTGGTCCACATATAGCGTTACTTGGAGGAACTAGAATCGGCATGGTATGAGTGTGCTACATTGTGTAAGACCCGAAGTGTTGGAAGTGGGAGGTCTGTTCCGGTGCGAGCTCATTGCTGAAACGATAATCGTAAGTTAATACTTTGCAGGAGGGGTCAGAATTGGGACGGAGACCCTTGCCAATTTTAATCTTTTGAGGTCTGGTGGATGTGGGACACTGGTACATGCCGAGACATTGTTTCGATTTAAGTGACGGTGGTATGTGGATTTAAACTTAATGTACGTATATTTGATGGAGGTGTCTTTTAGATGTGGGAAATTTAGGGGTTAAGCGATTGATGTTGAGCATATAGTGAATTATTTACTTCACTATCACTTATAAGAGATTTGATGAAGTAATATTGAACTCCAACATTTTCAGAATTTGTTATTTGTGTGGATTTGCACATTGTACTGAACATGTATTAGGTATAGAAACTGGAGGATTGCATATAACCCTGTTTATTAAAGGGATATAGTGATACCGAAAGAGTTTATGTAGTATGATTTATTAATCTTTCTGATGGTAGCGCTGGAACTTGTTTTGTAAATTGTACCAACCACATCATGTTCAGCCGCGCAGTCTTCCTCCTCAGTCTCCCAGTCACTAGTAATATGAGGATATTGTTGATTACCCTCTCCTTCACTCCTAACGCTAACAGGCTGCTGGACCTTAGTAGCAGTAGTACTAGCACTGGCGGGACTGCTTGGGAATGGCAAGTGTGATTTAGGGTCCCTTGCTGTCACACTTGGCATCATTTTCTCCTTCCCCCTGAGTACTACAAGAAACACTAGCACCAGGCAAAGTATTGGTGGCAGCAAATTCAGCACTAGCAGCAAGTTCAGTACTGGTAGCAGGTTCCACATTGACAGCAGGTTCAGCACTAGCAACAGGTACAGCACTGGTGGCAGCATGGGCAGCACATCTGGCAGCAGGAACAACACTAGTGGCTGCAGGTACAACAATGGTGGCACTGGCAGCATGGACAGCATGTCTGGCAGCAGGTACAACACTAGGGGCTGCAGGTACAGCAACGGTGGTACTGGCAGCAGGGGCAGCATGTCTGGCCACAGGTACAGCACTAGTGGCTGCAGGTACAGCAATGGTGGCACAGGCAGCAGGTACAACACTAGTGGCAGCAGGTACAACACTAGTGGCTGCAGGTAGAGCAATGGTGGCAGTGGCAGCAGGGACAGCACATCTGGCAGCAGGTACAACACTAGTGGCTGCAGGAACAGAAATGGTGGCACTGGCAGCAGGGGTTGCACATCTTGCAGCAGGCACAGGCAGCTGACCTGTCCTGCTTTCACTAGTACTACCCTTTTCTCCCTTCCTTTCCATTCCCCTTTCTCCCTCCCATCCCATTAAATTCCCCAAGATCCCTTGGGGTGATTTAGGGGAACTGGACAGCATTGGTTCAGTACTGCTAGTCACTTCCTCCTCCTCCTCAGACTCAGTGGACACATAATAAGAGTCCTTCCAGTTCCTCCTTTTATTAGTTTTAAACCTGCTCATAGTGATAGCAGTCACTATGAGCCTCCCCTGCCTCAATTTTTCCAAAATATCACAGCAGAACAGCACAGAACGTCTATCTCGCTCTGTAGCTGCCTCTATTGTGTCTGTCTTCAGCGAATACGTCATGTTTTTATAGCGGAAGTGCGAAAACAAGAAAATCAATGGGCGGAAACTTTCTAGCCATTGAAAAAATGGCGAAAGATGCAAACATCAAACATTTTAAGGTCTAGTTTTAAAGCAGATTTTCCCGCGAAAAAGCTGATAACAACGTGGTTTTCTCGAAATTTCTCAACTTTCACCCATCCCTAAAGTCAGCAATGCGGAGGTGGCCACAACTATGCCAGCCGACACACCACAGAGGAAAGAAGCACAGGATAACTAGGCCTCTAAGGTAGACTGTGATAGTACCACACCCTTAACGACCTCTCCCCCGCGAAAGAGGACCAACATTAGAGGCAGTGTGGGAGTGGAACTCATGGAGAAGGGCTGGAGCATGTAGATCTTTTTTATCTGCCCAGGAACGCTCCTCAGGTCCATACCCTTTCCAATGAACTAGATATTGTAGCTGGCCTCTGAACCTACGAGAGTCCAGGATACTCTGTACCTTGTACTCCTCATGGTCCCCTACTTGAACAGGTCTGGTACGGACTGGAGTCGTAGTATGAAGGTTACAAACCAGTGGCTTGAGGAGTGACACATGAAACACATTGGAAATGCGCATGCTAGCGGGAATCTCAAGGGCATTTGTCACTGGGTTAATCTTGAGAAGAATCCGAAAGGGACCCACAAATCGGGGAGCCAGCTTTTTACAAGGCACCTGGAGATGGAGATTGCGAGAGGACAGCCATACTCTCTCCCCCACCTGGAACACTGGAGCTGGTAGTTGCCTATGGTCTGCTTGTCTCTTATAGCTCATATTTTTGCAGATGATGCAAAGATCTGCAATAGGGTAGACATTCCAGGGGGAAAAAGCCAAATGGCGAATGATTTAGGTAAATTAGAAGAATGGTCAAGAGTGTGGCAGATGCACTTTAACGTTGATAAATGTAAAATAATGCACTTGGGACATAAAAATCCAAAGGAAAAATATACCATTAAGGGTACTGTGCTGTCAGAGACAACAGAGGAAAGGGATTTGGGAGTAATTATTTCTAATGACTTAAAGGTAAGCAGGCAATGTAATAAGGCGATGGGGAATGCAAGCAGGGCACTGGGTTGTATAGCTAGGGGCATTAGTAGCAGAAAAAGGGAAGTGGTCATGCCACTGTACAGATCTCTAGTTAGACCTCACCTAGAATATTGTGTACAGTACTGGAGACCCCATCTCCAGAAGGATATTGATACTCTAGAGAAAATTCAAAGAAGGGCTACTAAAATGGTGACTGGTCTACAGGAAAAGAAATATCAGGATAGACTAAAAGATCTGAATATGTATAGCTTGGAGGAGAGAAGAGAGAGAGGGGATATGATAGAAACATTCAAATACATGAAGGGATTCAACAAAGTACAGGATGGAAGTATATTTCAAAAGAGTAAAAACATTAGGACAAGAGGCCATAGTCTAAAACTAGAGGGACACAGGTTTAGATGTAATGTAAGAAAGTTTTACTTCACTGAGAGGGTAGTAGACAAGTGGAATAGCCTACCAGCAGAAGTGGTAGATGTCAATACAGTGACAGAATTTAAGCATGCATGGGATAGGCATAAGGCAGTCCTTAACATAAGAAAAGACCAAGGACCAAAAAAGGTTTTTTTTTTTTTTTTTTTACAGTAGGAAATTGGGCAGACTAGATGGGCCGAATGGTTCTTATCTGCCGTCAAATTCTATGTTTCTATGTTTCTATATTGGAACTCTGCAGAGATCTCTGAACCCGTACTCATGTGGAGCGGAGTGCCCTTAAGTGCTCCTCCAGAACAGGTATGTTCTGTGCCTCGAAGGTCTCAGGCAGGAGAGATGGTTGGAACCCATAATTAATCATAAAGGGAGAGTTCGCCCAGTTATCATAATGGTCGGAAATTAAAAAATGGAGAAACTGTTTCAGTGCCTGATTTGATCTTTCAGCAGCACAATTCAACTGTGGGCGGTACGCTGAGGAGAACGAGAGCTGGATCCCCATCTGAACGCAAAAAGCTATCCAGAAATGTGACACAAACTTTCTCCCGCTGTCACGGTAATTCTGGTAAATAATCGCACAACACAGTACAAGTAAGTTTAACCAGTTTATTGAAGAAAATAACAGTAGCAATAGAAAATAATATGAATGATAATAAGCACAAACACTTCCTCACCCTTGGGGAGGCAGGCATAAGGACAGCGTAGTCCACAACTCGAACAGACACTGAACTATAATGGGATATTAGAACACAGGGTACCGAACCAAAATTGGTTCTCACCTGGAACGCCAGGAATCGTAACGGAGAGTAGATTGTAAACTTTCGGGCAGGGACCTCACATCCAATGTTTCACTCTACAAAGCACCTGTAACCCTGTATTGTTTAAATCCTGAAATTGTAAAGCGCTGCGTACACTTGTGGCGCTATATAAATAAACATATTCATTCATTCAGAGTACCTGGACAACCTCCTGAGAGAGATGTCAGATGATAGACACAGCAACGTACAGCAAGGTACCGATCGAAGGCCACACAGAGGAGGTACACTAGGAGGCTGCAAAATAACGTACTTGAGAACCTAGATTGAGACAGGCAGAGGCAGACAGAGGCATCAGGCATCAGGGAGCACGCAAAAGTAGTGTACCAAAAGGCAACTGGTATAGCGATATAGGTAATACTACAAGCCCGGGGGCAACAGGATCGCACAGTGCGGGGGCAACAAACAACATTACCAGCAATGTAGAGTTGTACCGGCTGGGTAGTGCCCGGAGGCAAAGGATTCGCAAAATGTGGAGGCAACTAGCAATGTTACCGGCAAGGTAGCAGATGGAGACAGTGGTAGTCAGACAAGAGCGAGAGTAGCATGGAGCGTAGGTCAGACAAGCCACAGTCAGGAACCATATTGGGTAGTCAGGCACAGCCGGGGTCAGCACAGAGCGGGTAGTTGGACAAGACAGAGTCATACACGAATCAGTTAGTCAGATGGAGCCAAGGTCAACACTGGATCGGATAGTCAGACAAACCAAGGATCGAGAACCAGGAGATATCAAATGCAGAGCAAAGGTCAAAACTAGCAACACTGGAATGTTAACAGAAATACCACGAAAGGGCAACTAAGCCCAGTAACCGGGAAGGTTATAAAGTCGCTACCAGGGGCGGAGCAATCTATGCCACCCATATAGAAAACTGCAAAATAGCGAGAGCAGTGTCAGAGACGCGCGCCTGTCGATAGTGGCAGATCGGAAGATGCGTGAGCACCTACCACTGGATAGCAGAGCACGCAAGGAATTACAGGTACCGTGATACCCCTGATCAGAGACCACCACCACCTTGGGTAAACCATGGAAATGAACTACCTCCTTTGCAAAGATCTCGGCCAATTCCTTGAAGGAGGGGAATCCCTTAAGCGGCACGAAATGGGCCATCTTAGAAAATCTATCCACTATCATAAGAATGACCGTGCAACCCTCAGAAATCGGCAACTCAACCATAAAGTCAATTGACAAGTGAGATCATGGACGCTCCCCGTTCGGGATGGGCTGCAAGAGGCCGATCGGCAGGTGATGAGGAGTATTAGTCCACTCACAAGTGGAACATGCTGAAAAAAATGAGGAACAGTCTGCCCTCATGCTGGGCAATCAAAAGAGTCTGGACATGTCCTACAGCCTTTGAAGAATGGTATGTCTCCAGAACTCTGGTATGGAGGGATTCGGGCACAAAACATCTCCCATTAGGTCTCTCCACCGGGGAGGAAGCTTGGGAAGCCAAAATCTCCTCACCCAGTGTAGATGTAATACTGGTGAGTATAGTAGCCAAGATGTCATTGGGAGGAATAACAGGCACTGGAGGAGACTCTTCCTGGGATTCGGAGCCAAATTGTCGCGAGAGAACATCCACTCTAATATTTTTGGTACCAGGAAGGTAGGAAACCACAAAATTAAAGTTTGAAAGGAAGTGGGCCCATCTGGTCTGATGTGAAGACAACCTCTTAGCTCCCTATAAATATGTGAGGTTTTGTGATCCGTCAGTATCAGGATTGGAACCGCTGTGTCCTCCAGCAGATAATGCCATTCTTTCAAGTCCAGGATGATGGTGAGTAATTCCCAATTGCCCACATAATATACACTCTCAGCCTTCGACAGTTTTTTAGAGAAAAAGTCACATGGTAGCAATGGTATCCCAGGGCCTGCTCGGTGGGATAGCAACGCGTCTACACCGGACTCCAAGGCATCCACCTCCAGTGTAAATGTGTCACGGTTTTGTTAAGAATGCTCAGACAGTTAGGTAAGGTTAAAAAACTTTATTGAAAATAATAAACATTCGCCCCACTCAGGTCCAGTGAGGTCCGTACTTTCCAAATCTGACTCGGGTCAGGGTGAGAACACACACAGTAGTAATAATAAGAGGTAACTGTGATGATCTTGTACTTGCAGGCAGGATTCTTAGATAGTTTCAGGAACAAGAATATCCTCAACAACCCCACACCACAATAGGTGACACAAGCGATGGGTAACTGCAGGGCAATCCCCTAGTGGACTAGGGATATCGGAGGCAACACAGACAGTGTACAGGTAGACACCTGACTCTAGACTTCTAGGGTTAATGAAGGCAACACAGGCAAGACTCTGGCAGAGAACTGGCAGGGATGTTTTATCTCCAACCATCACGATAACTGGGCTGACTTGTTGCCATGGGCTGAGTTCGCCAGAAACTGTGCCATGTGCTCTTCCTCCGGGAGCTCACCCTTTCTCATAAACTATGGGTTTCAACCATGCTTGCTTCCAGACACATTTCAAGCACAGCAGATTCCGGCTGTAGATGAGCAGAGTTCTCTCAGTGATTCTTTTCAACGAATTCAGCGGCATGCCAACAACAGATGGCTTCCGGCTCCCGTGTTCCAAGTGGGGGACCGAGTGTGGTTGTCCTCCAGAAACCTCAAGTTGCAAGTTCCATGTGGCAACTTGGCACTAAGAATATTAAGGCGGATGCCTAATCCAGACAATTTGGTACAGATCCGGAGTCTGAGTCTGCGCCTGTTCCGGTTGAGTCTTCAGAGGTTGCTGTTCCTGCTGCCAGTCTTCGTTGCCGTTCCTGATCCGGTGCATCGTCCTTGCTGGTTCCTGTTCATCTCCTGGTCCTGGTTCCTGCGTCTGTGGCAACTTTCTGCTTCGGTCGCTTTGGCGACATTCTCTGCTGGTTCCAGCGTGCGGACGCTGGTTTGCTCCACAAGTCTTGAGGCTACACTATACTGTCTGTTGGTACCAGCGTGCGGACGCTGGTTCGCTCCACAAGCCTTGCGGCTACACTATACTGTCTGTTGGTCCCAGCGTGCAGACGCTGGTTCGCTCCACAAGCTTTGCGGCTACACTATACTGTTTGTTGGCTTCCAGCATGCGGACGCTGGTTCGCTCCACCTCTCAAAGCTACCACTATAGCTTGTAGGATACCAACGCGTGGACGTTGGTTCGTTTCATGACCTGTGGGTTATCTATGTCCTGCTTGTTGGTTCCCAACGTGAGGGCGCTGGTTTACTTCCTTGTCTCTTTACGCAGGTAGTCTGTTTATTCATTGTGCGCTGTCCATTCCTAGACAGTTACTCTCCTGCTGTACACGGGTACTGCAGTATACAGACTACTAGGTGATACCACTGGATCATGCAGGTTGTCTATTACTACTAGACTGTCATTGCCATCTGACAGTTATTTAGATCACTGTGGTTGACACCTGCGCTTTTGGGCTGCCTTGCCCGGTATATTGGTAAGGCCGGTAGAACCTTACATATTCCATCCTGAGGTTGCCTTACCCGGTAATGGCAGGGCCGGTAGAGCCTATACTGGTATTCTTTTGGCTGCCTTGCTAGGTATGTTTGTAAGGCCGGTAGAACCTTTTATGTTATGCCATCCTGAGGTTGCCTTACCCGGTATTGGCAAGGCCGGTAGAGCCTAAATCTTTGGGTTTCCGTTAGGCTGCCTTGCCCGGTATATTGGCAAGGCCGGTAGAGCCTACTACTTGGGTTTCCGTTAGGCTGCCTTGCCCAGTATATTGGCAAGGCCGGTAGAGCCTACTACTTGGGTTTCCGTTAGGCTGCCTTGCCAGGTATATTGGCAAGGCCGGTAGAGCCTTTTATTCCTTATTCGCTCAGGCTGTCTTGCCCGGTATATTGGCAAGATCGGTAGAGTCTGCATTACTATAGTCCGTATATCTGTTATTCTATGTATTCTACGTATGTGTTTAAAATCCTATGGGATTATCTTAATCTTTTCAATAAAGTTGTGTTTTTACCTAACCTTGCGTCTGAGAGTCTTAACAAACCGTGACACCCAGCCACTCATCAGCCATTCCATCCTAGTAGCTCATCACCTACACCAACTCATGAGAAGCTAGGCAGACTCATTCATTACATAGGAAACACACCGATCTGCAACCATTTTAATTCTAAGGGGTGTTTCTTCAGTGGTTGTCACCTTTCCCATGTATGCTCTAATTGCAAGAAGTCTCATTCAAGGACCATCTGTCCAAGATTCAATTCAATAAATAAAAGTCTGGGTGGAATTTACATCCCTCCGCTGTAGTCTCTCCTTATTTCTCACCCTGACAAAGTTCTAACAGACTACATAATTACAGGTCTCAGAGAAGGGTTCCATATAGGCATTTTAACCTGCCCATCCAGCTCTGTGGAGTGCCCCAACTTAGTTTCCATCTTAGCCAATTCTACAGAAGTCACTGCCATCTTATTGATAGAAGCAGAACAGGATTTTCTAATAGGCCCATTCCCATCCCCACCTTTTCCAATTTGGAGCATTAATCCAATAGGTCTAGCAAAAAAAGCCTAATAATCTACTTTTTTGCCCCCCACTCCGCGTTGGTCCCCAGCATCAACTCACTTATTCCCCCCGATGCTTTCACCCTGCAGTATGCAACTATAGATCACGCCATTTGCATCACCAAACAAGCCCTTGTCGACTGTTGGCTTGCCAAAACAGATATTAAGACTGCATTCAAACTCCTCCCCGTCCATCCCTCATTCTGGCATTTGCAAGGAATCAAATGGAAGGGCCAATATTACTTTGCTACTAAACTCACCTTTGGCTGCCGTGGCAGTCCAAGAATCTTTGATGATTTTGCGGATATCCTATGCTGGCTTCTGCTCAATCACTGCAGATGTCCAGCAGTGGTCCATTACTTAGACGATTTCCTCGTAATAGATAACTCACCATCCCATCCTAATAGTCTCCAAAAACTAATAGAATTGTTCAAGGCATTAAATATTCCGCTATCTAATCAAAAGACTAGAGGCCCCACCAAAATCATTGCGTTCCTGGGTATCACTTTAGATACAGAATCACTAGAAACTCGAGTTCTCATGGAAAAAATAGAGTGCACACAATCATAGAAGAGCAAATGGCCAAACCTTACCTGTGTAAACTTGACTTACAAACATTAATAGGTTGTCTTAGCTTCATCATGAGAGTCATACCACAAGGACATTTCTCACCTCCTCTCTCTGCTTTCTGCCACTAACTAACCAAACTCTACTATCACCCTAGACCAATATCACGGTGCCCGTGATTCATTTTGACATGTTTTCTTCCTGATGATTTGTTATTGGCTGTGCTGTCTAGCTCCTCCTAGTGACAGCCTTTAAATACCTTGGGCTGGCACTTAGGGGTTGCCTTTTCGTGGTGTATCTGTTGCCTAGCACTAGTTCCGATTACTCTATTTGATACCAGTGTATGACCCGGACTGTTTTGACTACTCTGCCTGTTTACCGTTCCTGCTTTGTGTACCGACCCGGATTGGCTAACTTCCTGCTTCCTGTATTGTCCCGGCCTGGCTGACGTTCCTGCTTTGTGTACCGACTCGGCTTGTCTGGTGTTCCTGCTCCGTGTACTGACCTGGCGTGATTGGCGATCCTGCTCCGTGTACCGAATCGGCTTGGCTGACGTTCCTACTCCGTGTACCGACCCGGCTGGGTTGAAGTTCCTGCTCCTGTTCTGTTCCTGCTCACTAGCCACTCCACTCTCGCTGTTGCTCACACTCAGTGGTCTTGCCAGAGCTCCGGTGGTCCGGTTCCGCATTGTAGTCCAGTCCTTGATCCGATTACACATTGTGCCCTGTGTGACCCTCAGGTAGATTCCGATTCGCACCACAATCGCTTGGTCTGTTTCTGCCATTACTGAGGTTGGGTTCAGTTGGGCTCCTCAGGTTACTTCCACTCTGCAGACCGGACCATTCGTTAACCCCTTCAGGGGTGGTGCTGGGCATTTGTGTATGAGTCTGAAGTCTCAATTGGGCGCATATTATCCTATTGCACTAAACACTGACTCACGCTTCTTTGTAGTCTCCGGTGGGCTTTCACTCTGGCAGCCTTCCCCCTATGTTGCCTTAGCCAGATCTACGCTGAGTAGTCACTGTTGTGACTCTCTGTGTAGAGAGTTACATTGGGCCTTCCAACATTAGGGTCAACTCTGTCATTGGCCTAATTTACTTCTCTTGGTCATATTTACACTGTATCAACTGTGATTTCCCTGACCTGTGTCAGTACTGTATATTTGTTCTACATACTGGACCCGTGTGGGTTAATTATGGAATTGTAACCTGTCCTGTGTCAGTTTACCATATTTCTGTATGCTGGACCCGTGAGGGTTACTGTTATTCATTGTGTGCAAATAAATTGTGTTTTTACCAAGACCTTCCGTTTCTGAGTGTACTGAACCGTAACAACCAACCAGGTCTATCTGACTTCCACATGTGGGTAAACTTCCTCAAGCATTGGAATGGCCGGTCAATGTTTCCTCCATCACCCACCCCATCCAGCCTAGAAGTGTATTCCAATGCAACCATAGGCCAAGGATTCTCAGGCATATGAGGCATACAATGGTTCTCTAATCCATGGCCACAAGAGATAACTATAACTACATCAGACACACCCGATTACACCCTGCTAGATATCTACCCAATGGTGGCAGCAGCCTCCATCTGGGGTCATTTATGGTCCGGGCAATCCATTATCTTCCACACAACAAGTTTAGCCACATACAGAACAATTATAAAAGGTAGATCCTCAGCAGCCCAGACCACGCCATTACTCAGGAAACTTACATGGCTATCCTTACTTCACAAATTCACCATTCACAGTAAACCCATCACAAGCCAAGACAATCAGCCAGCTAATGCCCTCTCACAATTTCTATTATAGCAGTTCTTCGACATATACCCAGCGGCGGACAAACATCCAGTCACACCTCCAACATTCACGGAACTAACTACGCTATAAATTCCCTACTCACAGAAGCTTCGTCTATCATAAGTCAAGCCGTAGCACCAAATACAACGAAGACCTATGATCAGGCATGGGAATCATTCAAGACTTTCGTTGCAGCCACCAAACCTAACAATCCATACAGTCAATCCAGCATTTTAGCTTTTACCACCCACTGCCACTCCGGTCTCAAGTTATCAGCCTCCACCATCAAAGTTTACCTAGTGGACATTCAACATCATTACGCATTGCACCACCCATTCCACCCATCTTTACTTTCTATGTACAGTATCAAATTATTCCTTAGAGGCATTTCGAACACTCATCACCACTCACCTTGCACCCGCCTTCGCATCACCAGACACTTATTTAGACGCATTTATGATTATCTTGACACTAAGCCGTTCCAGCACCAAACCAACATCGTTCTCCAAGCGGCAGTTTGCTTACCTTTTTTTGGCTTTCTTCGCTGGGGCGAGTTTTCCTGTCATGGGGGATCTAAGGATTTTGTGCAAAAGGAACAACCCGTCCGTCACTCAGACCACTTCATTCTACTAATCACGCACTGTAAAAGTGATCAGTCTCACGCCGGCCACACTATCCCATACTTCGCCACTCATGACTAATGGTGCCCCTACAAATCACTAAATCACCTCACTGCCCTAATCCAACCACAACAAGTTGATAGTCCACTCCTTCCACTACTGTCAGGTCCTCTCACCACTACCACTTTCACTTACTACGTACACACCATCCTGACACGCCTAGGTTACAATTCCAATTAGTATTCCCGACACTCAGAATTGGAGCAGCCTCATCGGCCTCCAAGAATCAGGTACCCGCTCATATTATTCAGAAACTCGGCAGATGGCAGTCCACATGCTTCAACTGATATATTCCAAATCCATCAACCAAAATTCGTAGAGCCCTGACTAACCTATCCAAATATGGTCATCTTTATGTAAACAATAAACAAGTTGCATTCCAGTCCAGTCTCTTTTGCCTCTTTTCAGGTCACCTTTGTCACTCATCTACTGAAGCTGAGAAGCTCAGGGACACAGCAATCCTCCATACAAATACCTACACTGGAAGCCCTGATCACAAGTAAAAGGCTGGGCCTGCATTTGTGGGAGGGACTGCAAGACCTTAAATAGCGTGCCGCAGCCTCTCCCACAGAGCGCATCGTCAGTGTGCCCCCACTCCATCACCTCTTTTCTTCAAGGGCTTTATAAGGTGACCTCTTTCAGGTCACCTTCGTTGCTCATCCACTGAAGCTGAGAAGCTCAGGGACACAGCAATCATCCATACAAATACCTACACTGGAAGCCCTGACCACAAGTATATGAGAGGTCAATACAAGGATATATGTGGTGAGCTATTTATTCCAAGACCTGATCAAGTGACCAGGGGACACCCCTTGAGAGTAGAGGAAAGGAGGTTTAGATTTCAGCAGAGGAAGGGTTTTTTTACAGTAAGGTCTGTTAAATTGTGGAATTCCTTGCTGAAGGAGGTGGTAATGGCAGATACAATGGATACATTTAAGAGAAGATTAGATACAGTTCTTGCAAAATGAAACACACAGGGTTATACTGAATATTAGTAGGGAAATCAGGAAGGTCTGATAAATGTCTAACTTATTTGGTAGCAGGATAGCTATACAGTTCTCATATCAATAGGGTATGAGGAGAAGGTTGAACTTGATGGACTTGTGTCTTTATTTAACCTAATTTACTATGTTACTGCTATGTTACTATAAACATAACCAAGTGGTACGTGTCACAATGTCACTTCTGTTCCACAGGGGATTCAGGATATGACTGCAAACCGTGGCTACTGACACCTGTACCTAATTCACAAACACCAGTACAGCACAGGTACATTGATGCTCACGTGATGGGGCACTACAATACTCCCCCGGCCCAAAGTGTGTGGTAATCCTTGTGTGTTCCATACTACATAACCTGGCAGTGGACACATGTTTATTGGGGGATGTACATCCCAAACCCATTGTGGAAGTGCCTGCTCCCCAGCCAGAGAATGAGGAGACCCTGAGGGTGCGGAGATGGGGTATTACAATGCGCCCCCCCTAAAGTGAGTGGTATAATCTTTATGCGTTCCATTCTACCCCTGACAAAACCACCCGTCAGAGGAGCCATGACTTGATATTCCCTTTGTGTTATCAATTGACACTCTGCTGGATAAGTATACTTTTTTTTTGTTTTTTTTTTAAATGCTTTATTGAAAATTGTAACCAACGATCATAACATAGTACAGAAATACACTGTAAATCAGAAAAGCCAGAACAACAATATTACATAAATGGTTGTTGGATGAGAAAATAAATTATCTGGCAGGATGACTAAGGATAGTAATTAAACATGAAAAATCGAGCACACGCACAGGTGTTCAAAAGCATGGATCCAAACCAATCAGACATAAGCAAGGGAAGCACGAGACAGAGGACAGAGACAGCAAAGGAGAGAAGAAGGAAGGAGCGACAGAAGACAAGATAAAGGAGAAGCTAGGGAGGAGTGGGAAGAGAGAAAAGGCAAGGGGGAAGCATGGGAGGGGACAGGGCAGGGAGAGGGGAACAAAGGGGGGATGAAGGGACCCAAGTGAGATCAGGTGGCCTGTGTAGTCAACAAGATCATGCATATAGGATCACGATAGTAGAGACTGCAATAGAACTGGCAGGCAGACAAAAGGCCTATCCCTGTTAAGCCTAAAGGTTCAGAGAGAGAGCACGTACCACCCCTCCCTCTCTGAACAAGCAATACCCAGTAAGTAGCAAGAAGGAACTAGCTAGTCAGTGGGAACCAGCAAATTAATTTGCAACAGCAGTCAGCCAGGGAGACCACGGAAGAAAATAAAGAGCAAGCCGGAGGCGGTAGCATGTTTTTTGGCCAGGGTCAAAATATGGTCCACTTTGGTTTGCCATTCAGCAGAAGTGGGAGGCACAGACTCTTCCCAATGAGAAGGTATTAATTGGCCGAGTTTGTCCAGTGTAAGAAGAGGAGGATACTGCTTTATTCTTGTACTCACTTTTTTTTTTTGCTTCTCAGTTTTGAATTTGCATTGAATGTACTTATTCACAATATGCCCTTTATTGAGTTTTCCTCATGTATGTTTTTTGAGAATGGCATCACACCTCTGATACAGTATACTTATCCAATTTATTTACTTGATCGCTCACTAGTAAATATATTATTTACTAAAGCCATTTCTTTCCGATGATGTTTTGAACTGGTTTTATGTCACCTATTCAAATGCACGATTAATAAAGATCTGTTATTTTTTATACCTCTTTTGTGTGCCTCATTAATTAGACTTCTGTTTAGGGGTGGCCATTTGGGTCTCTTTATCCTATGACTACCCTCTTTGTGTATTTATTTACTGTTAGGCTATGAGTGCACCTAGGATATTAGTGCCTTGTTTTTAGGTATCTGATATTTTCGGCTGGTGCGGCCTTTTGTTGTTGGTATTCCATACTACATAACATTGCAGGGGACACATGTTTACTGGGGGATGTACATGACAAACCCATTGTGGAGGTGCCTGTTCCCCAGCCAGAGAATGAAGAGACCCTGAAAAGGGTGGAGACATGGGACAGGCTTACCTGGGACTTCTTCCTTAGTGAGTACAATGCATGAGTCAAACACGTTGCATGTATCACCATGATTCTGCAAGGGGAATGTGTGGAAACACATTGACACAATACTTTATGATATGTTTCACTCCATAGGATACTGTGCTCCTGCTTGATATGATGAATGCTCAGATACAAATGATGGGCATTGTTTGTGGGCCTTACAGCCCTTGAACAGATATTTGATTTAGATAATCTTAATGATATTGCTACATATTGGAAGATGTGAGTCTTTTGGTGAGCTTTTTTGCCCATTAATTAATGCCTGTTTTGGAGATTATATCTAATATTGTTATGTATCGGAAGATTTGAGTATTTGTGATGTCGGGAGCCATGCAGTTACATAAATATATAGACATGGATGGGATAATATTGAGACTCTTTGCACTCCTAAATCTGTCCAGAATAATCAGTTTTCATTAATATTTATGTGATTGTTGGTTTATATGTACACTTTCTTATGTGGCTTTTGTTCTATTTTCTCATACACATATATATTTTTTGTCTTTGTTTCCTTTCTTTTGTCTTTTTGACACTGTCACATCTATGCCAGCAGACCGGGGGTTAATATTTGGCTCCGTCTGGTGTGCTTTTTCATATATGTGTCAGTGGAGTTACGTTTCTGATGTGGGATTTAGCCTGACCTCAGGTTGGGTAGTTAAACTGTTACTTTTTAGTTGGTGTCCAGTCACGTTCATCCTTTTTGTTTTTAAAAACAGACCTTTTCCGGTCGTGTACTCAATCTATGATTAAGAGCTTTTTAGCGCAAAACGCGTTAGATGTGCTCCATCTAACTAACCGTTTAGTGCATTTGGGTCCTGCTCCCTCCTATATTGGACATATGTCTCTTTTAAAATGTGGAAATAAAGCTTCAGTTTTTACCAGACCGCTGTGAGTGATTTACAGTTTGTCTTCTTCATTGAGAGTGATCAACAACTGCAGTGTGGTCAGTGCTCCCGGCTCTTTTGTATCGAACATGTCTAACACTGTTCAGGAACATAATAGTTGTTTGTCTTACAACGTGATGGCAATCATTGTTTCTGTGAGGTGAGTATTTTTGAGCAATGTAGGACTGAAGGGGTTAACCTTGTGATTCGATGTAAGCTGGCTGCTTGCTGTATCAGATTTCCCTTTCACTGTACACCATTATCGCCTTGTTTTAATCCTATAAGCACTGGGTTCCTCAACTTGGAAGGATCACTAATAGCCATGTGTACAGCTACTATCATGCTCTGCGGTACTGTCAGCACCCCTAATTGAATGCAAGGGGTGAATAAAGGGTTAAGGAAGCAATAGGCAGCCACAAGGAAGAAATACTAAAAGCTATTAGGGTGAAGAGCAGAGCAATACATATACAGTGTACAGTGTAACCTATATAACTGAATATACAAGAACAATACTAATACACTTAAAGGGATAGTAATACTTAAAAATGACTATCCCCCATGTTGTAGCCAGTAAAAAATGGAGTTAAGTGAGACAAGCAGCATATCTGCTTTCAAAGTTCCCTCTCCTCTGACGTCAGCATTCTAGCAAGGGAATCCAGGACCGGCGGAGGCTCTGCAACAGAGCCGAGATCGCATTAATAAAAAAGAAATCCTTAAAGGGATAGTAATACTTCATTTTAACTTTATTTTATTTTGTAGGCATTAAAAAAACATGAAGAATGATATAAGTCTTATCTCTCAAACCTTTATGGTTTAAGAGATATTCACAAACAAAGTATCCCCCCCCCCTGTTCAACCAGATCAGAAGGGAGATGCCCAGGTAGACTGCAGAGAGGGACAATCTTCAATTAAGATAAGGGAAAAAGCTGAAAAACTTGTCAAGGGGGACAGGGCTTTCATTGTTCTCATAGGAAGAAGATTGTCCCCTTCTGTTATCTGTCCTGTCATACAACCAGACTCACATCTGAGAAGAGATGTCTTACACTAGGAAAAAGGGGCGGGGAGGGGAACTTTGCTTGTGAATATCTCATAAACCATAAAGGATTGAGAGATAAGACTTATATCGTTCTTCATGTTTTTTTAATGCCTACAAAATAAAATAAAGTTAAAACGAAGTATTACTATCCCTTTAACTTAAAAGGTCCTCTATGTGAGCTTGCAAACCAAGTACAAACCAAGCACACGTAAAAGACCTTTTTAGTAAAGGATTTATTTTTTATTAATGCGATCTCGGCTCTGCTGCAGAGCCGCCGGCTGATTCCAGGAGAGGATTCCCCTGCTCTCAGCTAGAATGCTGATGTCAGTGGAAAAGCCAAAAAGAGGGAACTTTAAAAGCCGATACCTCTCAAACCATTAAGGTTTGAGAGATGCCGCTGGTCTCATTTAACTCAGTTTTTTACTGGCTACAACATGGGGGATACTTTTTAAGTATTACTATTCCTTTAAGCAAAAAGACATGAAGCCATATGTATTAAAATATGGAGTACTCTATCAAGGAAAATGTGCGGTGGAGAGATGCAGATAACACAAAAGATTACCTGGGTGGGTTAGCTGGAGAGCACAGCAGGCCAAAGGCAAGGAAGCAAAAAGGCTCTTGGTAGAGAGGAAGACCAGTGGAGAAGAGTCTAGAATCCAAGCCAGAGGTCAGGGGCAGCAGGCAGACAGCAGAATAGTCAAAAAACGTAGCCAAGGGCAGGCAGAACTGGTGCGGTGGTCAGACAAGCCAAAGGGTCAATGGCAGGAAAAACAGGTGAGGTGGTCACACAAGCCAAAGGGTCAATGGCAGGAAAAACTGGTTCGGTGGTCACACAAGCCAAGGGTCAAGATTCTAAGTTTCCAAGATAAGCAGAGAGGTATGCACAGGACAAGAACTCACAATAACTGAGCGCCGGATCTGGACACCGGCGTAACGTCATGATGTCAGCGCGTGCTCTCTAATAATGTGGAGGCCTGGACTGGCATCCGGAGTTTCCTCCTATGGCCTGCAGAAGTCAACAGGTACCGACAGGTACTAGCTAACAGGGTTTGTGTGGTGGAAAGTTATGTATAATGTTACTTACCGGGAGGCTGGAGGGTGCTGTCATCTCCTGCGTCACAGCTGCCTTGGTGTAATGGTTTTTAAGACACTCAGACCAGTGGTAAAATAAAACACAGTTTTATTAAAAGAAAAATAAGGCAAACGATCGCCCTCTACAGGCAACACAAAATAATAGCAAAATATTGACAGATATGCCCCCACAGGCCCAGTACACAGAATAAGAGTATCACATATACTGTCTCAGGACAGGCACATAGTAGAGACACAAATAAGGATTAAATGCATAGATGGACAGTCTCTGTTGAGGAGTTTGGCACACCCAAGGTGTTAATTGGGAGAAGTAAGTGTAGCTGGAATCACACTTAGAGTACTGAGAGGGGATGCTGCTAGGCCCTGTGTGACCAGAGGTAATATCAGCAGAACAGTAACCAGAATAGCCCCCACGGGTATAACCAAGGATACGACTGAATCTGCAAATGCCTGAGTAGATAGCCCCCACGGGCGTCACCACAGTACAGCCTGAACTGCAAGAGCTGCTAATAGCCCCCACGGGCGTACAAACGGAGACCAACGGAACAGAGGTTGTGAGCCAATAGCCCCCACGGGAGTATACCTAAGTCAACCTGCAAGAGCTTTGAGCCAGTAGCCCCCACGGGCGTAACAACGGACCACCATATGCTGCAACGGAGAAGCCAATAGCCTTTCACCCTTAGCTATAGCAGCTAGTGCCTTCAGCCCCAACGGCGTTAACGTATGAGCCTGAGCCAAATGGCGCCCTACCGGAATCGTACCGAACAGCACTATTCTGCAATAAGGTATAATGAGCCGCCGACCAACCAGAGCATAAGCGGCCGACTCAGCAGATGTAGTGCAAAGAGGCTAGGCTCTATACCAGAGAGAGGAGGCTCAGCAAATGGTAATGCGGCACAGCTAGGGTTAAAATGCAGCTTTACGGATCGGAGGCTCAGAGAAGTACGATAGCTCTGCAAGTGATACGGAAGCTCTTAGACAGCAGCACAGCTCTGCAATCAAGCAATACTCAGCACTGGGAGCAAGCAACACTGGACAGGAGCAGGTCACACAGCCAGCCTGGCAAGCGGCAGTGGTGGAAGTCAGAATGTCGCTACGGCGACAACCGGAGAAGAGAGCAGGAACTAGCAGGTCACCAGAGCAGTCCGTAACTGGTCACGTAGCAGGAAGTCAGCCAAGCCGGATCAGATCACGGAGAGGGTTCTCAGACAAGCCGGGTCAATCACAAACAGGAACGTCAGCTAAGCCGGGTCGGATCACGGAGCGGGTTCTCAGACAAGCCGGGTCAATCACGAACAGGAACGTAGTCAAGACGGGCCAATTCGGTACACGGGAAACCGGAACACAGGAACTCAGCAACAGAAACACTGGCTCTGAAACACCACGAAAGGGCACCAGACAGGTGTCACGGCCAGGCATAAAAAGGTCACCAGGGGCGGGCCAAACCAGTATAGCAAATCAGCATACACCACAAACGAGAGTGACAGAAGAGGATCACAGGCACTGTGATACTTGGATCCCCTCAACTGCTGTTGTAGATAGGTTTTGGATGTAGCATCTCCTCCCAGAAATTGATGGTGATGTTCCCTGGGGGACCACCTCCTGCACCTTTCACATGCAGGGACAGATGTCTCTAGCAGTCATGCAATTTAAAGTGACAGTCAACCTCCATTTTGACATGACATATTCTGCAAGTACATAATATATAAAATCCACATTGTTTACAATTTTTATTCTGATTCTTTTCTTAATTTTCTCCTGATTTTTACACTTTTATATCTCAGACATTCTGCTCCCTTGATCCAGAGAGCTTTCTGTCAGGGACTATGAAAACAGGTTTAGTGATACAATAAGAACTGGAGTAATTTAGCAGCAAACTAAATGCATCTTAGGGGACAAATGAAATGTGACAAAATTCCCATTGAATTTATAGGAGTTTTTAATCTTTTCAATACTAAAGAGGTCTCCAGTGCATTAGAGACCTCGCTGGCATTTCAAAGGTTAATGGGATTTGTTGTTTGTCTTCTGTTTACCTATAGGGCCTTATTTATCAAATTACAGAGGTGTAATTCCAGAGCAAATCAACCACCTCATAGTGAGCAAATGGAAATACTTGTTGATTTAAATAAAGCTTTTAACCCCTTTAAAATCGCCTTTTGAACTAATAGATATTTGAAGAACTTGTCGTTTCATCCCTATGGTTCAGTTCATTCCCTTCTGACTCATCCCTGAGATCCCTCCAGATCTGACCCGGAGACTTAATTACCAGGTCTCCGGCGACAGAGGCTGATTCGCAGGGCTCAGGGAGTTCTCATGTGACTCCGCCCACTTCACTGCCAGTTCTGGTTACTCTCTACCCTGTCCTTCCCATTTTAATCAAGCCCCTCCCACTTAATGGCACTAATCACGTCATTTGGTGCCAGGTTCCTTGTTCTGATGTATAGGGAGCCCTACCTCGGAGAAGGTACCTTGTTCAGATGTGGGGGATTCTACCTTTTAGCAGGTTCCTTGTTCTGATATGGAGGGGGACCTACCTTGTTCTGATGTTGATAGGGGCCCTACATTTGAGAAGGTTCCTTGTTCATTGTGGATGGAGCACTACATTAAAGCTGGCTTCTTGTTCTGATGTGGATGGGGGCCCTGTCGTGGAAAATGTTCCTGTTTCTGATGTTGGGAAGGCTGTACCTTGGAGCAGGTTCCTTGTTCTGGCTAGATGAGGTCCTACCTTGGAACAGGTTCCTTGCTCTATTGTGGAGGGGGTCTTCCTTTGAACAAGTTCCTTGTCCTGATGGGGAGTAGGCCCTACCTTGAAATATGTCCCTTGTTCTAATGTGGAGGGGACCTTGATATGGAGGGGGTTCTACCTTGGAGCAGGTTCCTTATTCTGTATGGAAGGGGCCCTACCTTGGTACAGGATCCTTATTCTGATATGGAAGGGGCCCTACCTTGGTACAGGATCCTTATTCTGATATGGAAGGGGCCCTACCTTGGAGCAGGATTCTTATTCTGGCATGGAAGGGGTCCTAGCTTGGAATAGGATCCCTATTCTGATGGAGGGGGCACTACTTAGGAACAGGATCTTCCGCTCACGTTTTGTGTCTGTATTCCTAGACAAAGACAATATCTGAGCAGCATCACTGGCACATGATTAAGAGCAGTTTATCAAGTGGGATGTAATGCAGTCTGATTAATAATGACAGTTTTCAGTTCTAGATGCCTCTCCAGCCAAGCAGTGAATGCAGGATCTAAAGTAAAGTCAGCAGATTGATGTTAATGTTCATGGAGCTCATGGACAAAATTCAATAGCTCTTGTCCTTATATTGATTGGGCAATCAGTTTGAAAGATTATACAGTAAGAAACAGCTAAGAAACAAAAAGAGGCAATTCAGGTCAGCTGTAATCTGTACCAGAAGATAGTTCTTATCACAGTATGCTGAGTCTTAAACTGGGCAGAAACATGTTTATATATTTGTTTCTTTGGGCAAGTGATTCCTTTCCATTAACTCACAGTTTTCTTGGGGCTTCTCTGCTGTCCTCAGGCTAAGTCAAGGGTAGGCAACCTTTGGTTTTCTAGCTGTTAGAGACTATAACTCCTATGATCCCCTACCAGCCAACAGTTATTCAGGGAGACAGGAAGTTGTAGTCTCCAATTACTTGAGAGCCAGAGGTTAGATACCCCTGGGCTAAATATAAGGCAATTGTTTCGTATATCTGGATTTCCCATTGAACAGAGAAGGCAGCTGCCTAGGAAGGGTAGTACATCTTGTAGGTATGGCCAACTCAATCCCTGTGTTCCTACCTGTCACGGTTCCCAGAAAAGTTCAGGAGTCAGTACGGAATTGTTAAATGCAATTTATTAATAGTAGTAGGTAGGCACATATATACAGTAGTAACAAGCAGAGGGTTACAAGCCAGCAAGCACAGTTATCAGAAATAATAGGCTGCCAGGCTTGACCACAATGCTATAGACTAGGCCTCAGCCACTGGTAGTCTCTACCGGAACAGAACAGCAGCAGGAACTGGGTCAGGAACAGGAACACAGGATCTTGATCCGAAGTAGAAGATGTACCGACCAGGGGAGGACTGGCAACATTTGGCCTGGGGGGCAAATTTAATCAAGTGGCCCATTTCCACTATTTGTGCCAGTTTCACCCCTTTGTGCCTCTTTCACCCCTTGCACCTCTCTTTCTCGCCCCATGTACTTCTTTCACCCCCTTGTGCCTTCTCCCCCTTGCAATTCTTTCTCCCCTCTGTACCTCTCCCCCCTTGCACCTCTTTCTCCCTTATGTACGTCTTTCACCCCATGTACTTATTTCACCCCCTTGTGCCTTCTCCCCCTTGCACCTCTTTCTCCCCTTGTACCTCTTTCTCCACTCTGTACCTCTCCCCCTTGTACCTCTTTCCCCTCCTTGTACCTCTTTCTTCCCCCATGTACTTTTCTCCCCCATCTTGTGCCTCTTCCACCCCTCTGTACCTCTTCCCCCCCTCTGTACCTCTCTTTCTTCCCCCATGTACTTCTTTCTCCCCCCCGTTCCCCATTGTGCCTCTTTCTCACCTCTGTACCTCTCCCCCCCGCACCTCTCTTTCTCCCCCATGTACGTCTTTCACCCCATGTACTTATTTCACCCCCTTGTGCCTTCTCCCCCTTGCACCTCTCTTTCTCCCCATTGCAATTCTTTCTCCCCTCTGTACCTCTCCCCCCCGCACCTCTCTTTCTCCCTCATGTACGTCTTTCACCCCATGTACTTATTTCACCCCCTTGTGCCTCTCTTTCTCCCCTCTGTACCTCTCCTCTCCTTGTACCTCTTCCTCCCCCTTGCACCTTCCCCCCCGTACCTCTTTCCCCCTTGTACCTCTTCCCCCTCCTTGTACCTCTCTTTCTTCCCCCATGTACTTCTTTCTCCCCCATCTTGTGCCTCTTTACCCCCTCTGTACCTCTCTTTCTTCCCCCATGTACTTCTTTCTTCCCCCCTTCCCCATTGTGCCTCTTTCTCCCCTCTGTACCTCTTCCCCCTTGTACCTCTCTTTCTCCCCCCCGTACCTCTTTCCCCCTTGTACCTCTTCCCCCTCCTTGTACCTCTCTTTCTTCCCCCATGTACTTCTTTCTCCCCCATCTTGTGCCTCTTTACCCCCTCTGTACCTCTTCCCCCTCCTTGTACCTCTCTTTCTTCCCCCATGTACTTCTTTCTTCCCCCCTTCCCCATTGTGCCTCTTTCTCCCCTCTGTACCTCTTCCCCCTTCTTGTACCTCTCTTTCTTCCCCCATGTACTTCTTTCTCCCCCCCTTCCCCATTGTGCCTCTTTCTCCCCTCTGTACCTCTTCCCCCTCCTTGTACCTCTCTTTCTTCCCCCATGTACTTCTTTCTTCCCCCCTTCCCCATTGTGCCTCTTTCTCTCCTCTGTACCTCTCTTTCTTCCCCTTGTATACTTCTTTCTCTCCCACCCCCAGTACCTCCTTATGCCTCGTTGTCTTCTTCTCCACACTGCCCGCACCGATGACAGTCAGGACCGAGTCACGCTGAGACGCTGCGTGGTGCATGCTGGGGTTTTCTTCCTCAGTCTGGGCGCCAGTTTTAAACTTGCACTGGCCTCAGAACAGAGAAAAGAAAACACCAGCTTGCACCAAGCGGCGTCTCCGCTTATGACACTGTCCCGGCTGTCATCGTTGCGGAGTGGGGAGAAGAGAACATAAAAAAGTAACAATTCCCCCTCCGCTGCGGCCCTGCACGCTAAGACTGACAGACAGTCAGTCACATGTCTAACATGGCGGCCCGCTACACGCGCTGGCCCTGCGGCCCGGGGGGCAATTGCCCCCCTGCCCCCCGGGCCAGCCCGCCCCTGGTACCGACGCACGCCTGCCATCAGTAAGGAGAGGACTCTGACTCAGCCTGCAGTCAGAGAGGAAGTAGATAGTGGACTCAAACCTGCAGTCAGTATCAGAGCTGGTCTACCAGAGCCCCATGTCCGCACTAGGTTGGATGTCTGCTAGGTAAAGGAGCAAACATAAGAGTAGACAGACAGAGCCACAAGTCAGCACCAGAGGGGGTAGTCAGACAAGCCAGGTCATGCACAGTTCAGGTAGTCAGCCAGAGCCACAGGTCTGCACCAGGTTGGATGTCCACTAATAGGAATACGCAAAAGAATAGTCAGGCAGAGCCACTGGTCAGCACCAAGTTGGATGGAAGACTAGCCAGGTCATACACAGAGCCCAAGGTAATAGAACTGCTAAGCACAACAACGCAAGGGCAACTGAGTCAGGACTCAGTCTGCCTTTTAAACCCCTCCACAGGAAGTAGGTAGGAGGAGCAGCTCAGAGGGAGGAAGTAGGTAGGAGGAGACTACAGGAAGCAAACACATAAAACAGAGGCCTGCTGCATGCTTGAAGCCTCACGCCTGTAGTTGACGCTGAAACTAAGGTAAGCTGTAACACTACCCCAGACACCAGTTATATAACACTTTTGTAACAAGCTTATTTAACCGTTTGGAAGCAAAGAATATCCAGCGCAATATGATGATGAGACATCCATGAGGTTAACACCGTTTATGTTTCTGTTATAGGGTAAAGTTTTTTCCTTTGACAAGCAGCAGTGGACAGACCTGAAGAAGTGGTCAGGTGGGAAATGGAGGTATGGCCATGAGCAGGGCTCTTAGTGTGTACTGCCTATAGTGGTATAGGAGATAAATCCAGTCCTGCATTTCCATGATGATGTCATCATATGGAATCTCCAGAACAGACTTTAATAAAAGGATTCCATTCAGAGCTTGATGACACTGTAGGTGAATGTATGAGCTGCAGTCCATTAGCGTATAGCTCCATTGATGGTGCTCCAAAGTTTACACTATAGCATGTGATCTCAGGTGCACATACTGGTAAACAATCTCTGCAATCATTAGGACTATTATTTCAGCAATCGGCATGTGCCAACCCCATAGCATGCTCAGGGCAATAGCATAGATTTACTGCTTGTGTAGTACGTTGGCTTAAATGAGGAACAGAGAAAAATGCCCCAAAATACCCACTGACTGTCCATTATCATCTCCTTTGCATTAGCTGCTTTGAGGAGACAAATTATGACGTAGGTAGATTGACATTAGGAAGGCATAGGGACTGAAAAGTGATTACACATTAATCATGTTTATATGTGCCTGTGTCACCAATAACTGGGTGTCTCACCATTTAACAACACCCCTGAGAGGCTCCTATAGCCTTTAGACATGTAGAAGAACCTTCTAAACTGGGTCAAGGAACATTTAGCAGCTCTACCAAAGCATTAGACAAAAGTTAATGTTCTAAATTGTATACAAACAACCATACATTAATCTAAAATATATACACCACAGCAAAACCAGAAAAGTTCCAAATTAAGGGGTACACATTAGATTAACAAATAAGAAGATATACACAGTAATTCAGGCAGATATCAGACTCTTAGCAGTCAGATCTGGGCAGTACCGTATTGTGGGAAGACTCAGTCAGCAGTGCAGAATCCAGCTTTCAGGCCCTTTTGGGCCTTGTGCCTTCCAACAGGCCCTGCACACTTTCTCTCCCCTTGGCTATTCCAGAACAAAGAGGATCTTATTTCCCACCCTTAGGACTTGATTTAATTTTGTGCGATAAAACATGCAGTAGGGCTAAATGAGCTACAGACCAACAGAAAAAAATATCTAAATCAGTATTCAATTGCCCTACCAGCTGAAAGCACAATAGACTTTAGGCCACAGAAAAGGATTTATGGCCAAATGTCTGTTTTGTGTGGTAAGTTCCCAAATCTCACACTCTGTAGAGTGAATAATGGGAACATCAAAGGAAAAAAGCTAACGATCAGTGCATTTGCAGAAATGCAGCCCCAAACTTGCAAGGAACCTCCACCATGCTTCACCAATGCATTTTGCACCCCTATAGCCTCAATGTGTTAAAGGAGAAAGAATGTCTTCTCATAATAACCCCCCCACTTACCTTCCTACAGCCAGAAAATCCTAATGGCCCCTCTGGATTTTGCCCTTGTGCTTTTTGTTCAGTAGATAACATCTTCAATCAGTCCTCCATATCAGGTCCATGGAGGCGGACATGACAGTTTCTTGCAGTTTTTTTTTAAACTGAAGCAGGCAGAGTGCATGAGTCTACCTAAACTTTTAAGGTTGAGAGGGGTGAGCAGTGCATAGTAAAGCAATTAGTTGCACCCTCCTCTGGTCCTTATTAACATTTTGTGGTCCTGCCAGTATCTGTCATGTCTGTCTCCATGAACATGGCATCCAGGACTGACTGAAAATGTTATCTACTGAACATGGGCACAAGGGCAACATTCATAGAGGCCATTAGGATTTTCTAGACATAGTAAGGTGAATTGGACATTATTATTTAAAGTTGATCACTTTACATTAGGTAACCCCCTCAAATGCCAAGGAGGTCTCCAAAGCATTTCTTTGCAATGATTTGGACACCTCTCTAGGGGATGGCTGGCCTGGGGGTCAGGGGGAAATTGCCCCCTGGGCTGGTCACATGTCTGTGCTGGTGGGCCATTGCCTCATTCTCCCACTTGCTGCTGTAAATAGAGCTACACAAGTGATACCGCAGAGCTACAATCCAAACAGATCTACACTAGTGATACCACAGAGCTACAATCCAAACAGAAGTACACAAGTGATACCACAGAGCTACAATCCAAACAGAGCTACGCAAGTCATACCACAGAGCTACAATCCAAACAGAGATACACTAGTGATACCACAGAGCTACAATCCAAACAGAGCTACACAAGTCATACCACAGAGCTACAATCCAAACAGAGATACACAAGTGATACCACAGAGCTACAATCCAAACAGAGCTACACTAGTGATACCACAGAGCTACAATCCAAACAGAACTACACTAGTGATACCACAGAGCTACAATCCAAACAGAGCTACACAAGTGATACCACAGAGCTACAATCCAAACAGATCTACACAAGTGATACCACAGAGCTACAATCCAAACAGAGATACACAAGTGATACCACAGAGCTACAATCCAAACAGAACTACACTAGTGATACCACAGAGCTACAATCCAAACAGAACTACACAAGTGATACCACAGAGCTAAAATCCAAACAGAGCTACACTAGTGATACTACAGAGCTACAATCCAAACAGAGCTACACTAGTGATACCACAGAGCTACAATCCAAACAGAGCTACACTAGTGATACCACAGAGCTACAATCCAAACAGAGATAGACAAGTGATACCACAGAGCTACAATCCAAACAGAACTACACTAGTGATACCACAGAGCTACAATCCAAACAGAGCTACACTAGTGATACCACAGAGCTACAATCCAAACAGAGATAGACAAGTGATACCACAGAGCTACAATCCAAACAGATGTACACTAGTGATACCGCAGAGCTACAATCCAAACAGAACTACACAAGTGATACCACAGAGCTAAAATCCAAACAGATCTACACTAGTGATACCACAGAGCTACAATCCAAACAGAGCTACACTAGTGATACCACAGAGTTACAATCCAAACAGAACTACACTAGTGATACCGCAGAGCTACAATCCAAACAGAGCTAGACTAGTGATACCACAGAGCTACAATCCAAACAGAACTACACTAGTGATACCACAGAGCTACAATCCAAACAGAGATAGACAAGTGATACCACAGAGCTACAATCCAAACAGAACTACACTAGTGATACCACAGAGCTACAATCCAAACAGAACTACACAAGTGATACCACAGAGCTACAATCCAAACAGAGCTACACTAGTGATACCACAGAGCTACAATCCAAACAGAACTACACTAGTGATACCACAGAGCTACAATCCAAACAGAGATAGACAAGTGATACCACAGAGCTACAATCCAAACAGAGCTACACAAGTGATACCACAGAGCTACAATCCAAACAGAGCTACACTAGTGATACCACAGAGCTACAATCCAAACAGAGCTACACAAGTGATACCACAGAGCTACAATCCAAACAGAGATACACTAGTGATACCACAGAGCTACAATCCAAACAGAGATACACAAGTGATACCACAGAGCTACAATCCAAACAGAACTACACTAGTGATACCGCAGAGCTACAGTCCAAACAGAGCTACACTAGTGATACCACAGAGCTACAATCCAAACAGAACTACACAAGTGATACCACAGAGCTACAGTCCAAACAGAGCTACACTAGTGATACCACAGAGCTACAATCCAAACAGAACTACACTAGTGATACCACAGAGCTACAATCCAAACAGAGCTACACAAGTGATACCGCAGAGCTACAATCCAAACAGAGCTACACAAGTGATACCACAGAGCTACAATCCAAACAGAGCTACACAAGTGACACCACAGAGCTACAATCCAAACAGATCTACACAAGTGATACCACAGAGCTACAATCCAAACAGAGATACACAAGTGATACCGCAGAGCTACAATCCAAACAGAGATACACTAGTGATACCGCAGAGCTACAATCCAAACAGAGCTACACTAGTGATACCACAGAGCTACAATCCAAACAGATCTACACTAGTGATACCACAGAGCTACAGTCCAAACAGAGCTACACTAGTGATACCACAGAGCTACAATCCAAACAGAACTACACTAGTGATACCACAGAGCTACAATCCAAACAGAGCTACACAAGTGATACCACAGAGCTACAATCCAAACAGAACTACACTAGTGATACCACAGAGCTACAATCCAAACAGATCTACACAAGTGATACCACAGAGCTACAGTCCAAACAGAGCTACACAAGTGATACCGCAGAGCTACAATCCAAACAGATCTACACATGTGATACCACAGAGCTACAATCCAAACGGAGCTACACTAGTGATACCACAGAGCTACAATCCAAACAGAGCTACACTAGTGATACCACAGAGCTACAATCCAAACAGAACTACACAAGTGATACCACAGAGCTACAATCCAAACAGAGCTACACTAGTGATACCACAGAGCTACAATCCAAGCAGAACTACACAAGTGATACCACAGAGCCACAAACCAAACAGAGCTACACAAGTGATACCGCAGAGCTATAATCCAAACAGATCTACACAAGTGATTCCACAGAGCTACAATCCAAACAGAGATACACAAGTGATACCACAGAGCTACAATCCAAACAGATCTACACTAGTGATACCGCAGAGCTATAATCCAAACAGAACTACACTAGTGATACCGCAGAGCTACAATCCAAACAGAGATACACAAGTGATACCGCAGAGCTACAATCCAAACAGAACTACACTAGTGATACCGCAGGGCTACAATCCAAACAGAGCTACACTAGTGATACCACAGAGCTACAATCCAAACAGAGATACACTAGTGATACCACAGAGCTACAATCCAAACAGATCTACACTAGTGATTCCACAGAGCTACAATCCAAACAGATCTACACAAGTGATTCCACAGAGCTACAATCCAAACAGATCTACACTAGTGATTCCACAGAGCTACAATCCAAACAGATCTACACTAGTGATACCACAGAGCTAAAATCCAAACAGAGCTACACAAGTGATACCGCAGAGCCACAATCCAAACAGAGCTACACTAGTGATACCACAGAGCTACAATCCAAACAGATCTACACAAGTGATACCGCAGAGCTACAATCCAAAAAGATCTACACAAGTGATACCACAGAGCTACAATCCAAACAGATCTACACAAGTGATACCGCAGAGCTACAATCCAAACAGAGCTACACAAGTGATACCGCAGAGCTACAATCCAAACAGATCTACACTAGTGATACCACAGAGCTACAATCCAGACAGAGATACACAAGTGACACCACAGAGCTACAGTCCAAACAGAGATACACAAGTGATACCACAGAGCTACAATCCAAACAGAACTACACAAGTGATACCGCAGAGCTACAATCCAAACAGATCTACACAAGTGATACCACAGAGCTACAATCCAAACAGAACTACACTAGTGATACCACAGAGCTACAGTCCAAACAGAACTACACTAGTGATACCACAGAGCTACAATCCAGACAGAGATACACAAGTGACACCACAGAGCTACAATCCAAACAGAACTGCACTAGTGATACCGCAGAGCTACAGTCCAAACAGAGCTACACTAGTGACACCACAGAGCTACAATCCAAACAGAGCTACACTAGTGATACCACAGAGCTACAATCCAAACAGAGCTACACAAGTGATACCACAGAGCTACAATCCAAACAGAGCTACACAAGTGATACCACAGAGCTACAATCCAAACAGAACTACACTAGTGATACCACAGAGCTACAATCCAAATAGAACTACACAAGTGATACCACAGAGCTACAATCCAAACAGAACTACACTAGTGATACCACAGAGCTACAATCCAAACAGAACTACACAAGTGATACCACAGAGCTACAATCCAAACAGAAATACACAAGTGATACCACAGAGCTACAATCCAAACAGAGTTACACTAGTGATACCACAGAGTTACAATCCAAACAGATCTACACAAGTGATACCACAGAGCTACAATCCAAACAGAACTACACAAGTGATACCACAGAGCTACAATCCAAACAGAACTACACAAGTGATACCACAGAGCTACAATCCAAACAGATCTACACTAGTGATACCACAGAGCTACAATCCAAATAGATCTACACAAGTGATACCACAGAGCTACAATCCAAACAGAGCTACACAAGTGATACCACAGAGCCACAATCCAAACAGAGCTACACAAGTGATACCGCAGAGCAACAATCCAAACAGAGATACACAAGTGATACCGCAGAGCTACAGTCCAAACAGAGCTACACAAGTGATACCGCAGAGCTACAATCCAAACAGATCTACACTAGTGATACCACAGAGCTACAATCCAGACAGAGATACACAAGTGACACCACAGAGCTACAGTCCAAACAGAGATACACAAGTGATACCACAGAGCTACAATCCAAACAGAGCTACACTAGTGATACCACAGAGCTACAATCCAAACAGAACTACACAAGTGATACCGCAGAGCTACAATCCAAACAGATCTACACAAGTGATACCACAGAGCTACAATCCAAACAGAACTACACTAGTGATACCACAGAGCTACAGTCCAAACAGAACTACACTAGTGATACCACAGAGCTACAATCCAGACAGAGATACACAAGTGACACCACAGAGCTACAATCCAAACAGAACTGCACTAGTGATACCGCAGAGCTACAGTCCAAACAGAGCTACACTAGTGACACCACAGAGCTACAATCCAAACAGAGCTACACTAGTGATACCACAGAGCTACAATCCAAACAGAGCTACACAAGTGATACCACAGAGCTACAATCCAAACAGAGCTACACAAGTGATACCACAGAGCTACAATCCAAACAGAACTACACTAGTGATACCACAGAGCTACAATCCAAATAGAACTACACAAGTGATACCACAGAGCTACAATCCAAACAGAACTACACTAGTGATACCACAGAGCTACAATCCAAACAGAACTACACAAGTGATACCACAGAGCTACAATCCAAACAGAAATACACAAGTGATACCACAGAGCTACAATCCAAACAGAGTTACACTAGTGATACCACAGAGTTACAATCCAAACAGATCTACACAAGTGATACCACAGAGCTACAATCCAAACAGAACTACACAAGTGATACCACAGAGCTACAATCCAAACAGAACTACACAAGTGATACCACAGAGCTACAATCCAAACAGATCTACACTAGTGATACCACAGAGCTACAATCCAAATAGATCTACACAAGTGATACCACAGAGCTACAATCCAAACAGAGCTACACAAGTGATACCACAGAGCCACAATCCAAACAGAACTACACAAGTGATACCGCAGAGCTACAATCCAAACAGATCTACACTAGTGATACCACAGAGCTACAATCCAAACAGAGCTACACTAGTGATACCACAGAGCTACAATCCAAACAGAGCTACACAAGTGATACCACAGAGCTACAATCCAAACAGAGCTACACAAGTGATACCGCAGAGCAACAATCCAAACAGAGATACACAAGTGATACCACAGAGCCACAATCCAAACAGAGCTACACAAGTGATACCACAGAGCTACAATCCAAACAGAGCTACACAAGTGATACCGCAGAGCAACAATCCAAACAGAGCTACACAAGTGATACCACAGAGCCACAATCCAAACAGAACTACACTAGTGATACCACAGAGCTACAATCCAAACAGATCTACACAAGTGATACCACAGAGCTACAATCCAAACAGAACTACACAAGTGATACCACAGAGCTACAATCCAAACAGAGCTACACTAGTGATACCGCAGAGCTACAATCCAAACAGAGCTACACAAGTGATACCGCAGAGCAACAATCCAAACAGAACTACACTAGTGATACCACAGAGCTACAATCCAAACAGAACTACACTAGTGATACCACAGAGCTACAGTCCAAACAGAGCTACACTAGTGATACCACAGAGCTACAATCCAAACAGAACTACACTAGTGATACCACAGAGCTACAATCCAAACAGAGATACACAAGTGATACCACAGAGCTACAATCCAAACAGAACTACACTAGTGATACCACAGAGCTACAATCCAAACAGAGCTACACTAGTGATACCACAGAGCTACAGTCCAAACAGAGCTACACTAGTGATACCACAGAGCTACAATCCAAACAGATCTACACTAGTGATACCACAGAGCTACAATCCAAACAGAGCTACACTAGTGATACCACAGAGCTACAATCCAAACAGAGCTACACTAGTGATACCACAGAGCTACAATCCAAACAGAGATACACAAGTGATACCACAGAGCTAAAATCCAAACAGAGCTACACTAGTGATACCACAGAACTACAATCCAAATAGAACTACACTAGTGATACCACAGAGCTACAATCCAAACAGATCTACACTAGTGATACCACAGAGCTACAATCCAAACAGAGCTACACAAGTGATACCGCAGAGCCACAATCCAAACAGATCTACACTAGTGATTCCACAGAGCTACAATCCAAACAGAACTACACTAGTGATACCACAGAACTACAATCCAAACAGAACTACACTAGTGATACCACAGAGCTACAATCCAAACAGAGATACACAAGTGATACCGCAGAGCAACAATCCAAACAGAGATACACAAGTGATACCACAGAGCTACAATCCAAACAGAGCTACACTAGTGATACCACAGAACTACAATCCAAACAGATCTACACAAGTGATACCACAGAGCTACAATCCAAACAGATCTACACTAGTGATACCACAGAACTACAATCCAAACAGATCTACACAAGTGATACCACAGTGCTACAATCCAAACAGATCTACACTAGTGATACCACAGAGCTACAATCCAAACAGAGCTACACAAGTGACACCACAGAGCTACAATCCAAACAGAGCTACACTAGTGATACCACAGAGCTACAATCCAAACAGATCTACACAAGTGATACCACAGTGCTACAATCCAAACAGATCTACACTAGTGATACCACAGAGCTACAATCCAAACAGAGCTACACAAGTGACACCACAGAGCTACAATCCAAACAGAGCTACACTAGTGATATCACAGAGCCACAATCCAAACAGAACTACACAAGTGATACCACAGAGCTACAATCCAAACAGAACTACACAAGTGATACCACAGAGCTACAATCCAAACAGAGCTACACAAGTGATACCACAGAGCCACAATCCAAACAGATCTACAATAGTGATACCATAGAGCTACAATCCAAATAGATCTACACAAGTGATACCACAGAGCTATAATCCAAACAGAGCTACACAAGTGATACCACAGAGCCACAATCCAAACAGAGCTACACAAGTGATACCGCAGAGCAACAATCCAAACAGAGATACACAAGTGATACCGCAGAGCTACAATCCAAACAGATCTACACTAGTGATACCACAGAGCTACAATCCAAACAGAGCTACACTAGTGATACCACAGAGCCACAATCCAAACAGAGCTACACTAGTGATACCACAGAGCTACAATCCAAACAGAGCTACACAAGTGATACCACAGAGCTACAATCCAAACAGAGCTACACTAGTGATACCACAGAGCTACAATCCAAACAGAGCTACACAAGTGATACCACAGAGCCACAATCCAAACAGAGCTACACAAGTGATACCACAGAGCCACAATCCAAACAGAGCTACACAAGTGATACGGCAGAGCAACAATCCAAACAGAGATACACAAGTGATACCACAGAGCCACAATCCAAACAGAGCTACACAAGTGATACCACAGAGCTACAATCCAAACAGAGCTCCACAAGTGATACCGCAGAGCAACAATCCAAACAGAGATACACAAGTGATACCACAGAGCTACAATCCAAACAGAGCTACACTAGTGATACCGCAGAGCTACAATCCAAACAGAGCTACACAAGTGATACCGCAGAGCAACAATCCAAACAGAACTACACTAGTGATACCACAGAGCTACAATCCAAACAGAACTACACTAGTGATACTACAGAGCTACACTCCAAACAGATCTACACAAGTGATACCACAGAGCTACAGTCCAAACAGAGCTACACTAGTGATACCACAGAGCTACAGTCCAAACAGAGCTACACTAGTGATACCACAGAGCTACAATCCAAACAGAACTACACTAGTGATACCACAGAGCTACAATCCAAACAGAGCTACACTAGTGATACCACAGAACTACAATCCAAACAGAGCTACACAAGTGATACCACAGAGCTACAGTCCAAACAGAGCTACACTAGTGATACCACAGAGCTACAATCCAAACAGAACTACACTAGTGATACCACAGAGCTACAATCCAAACAGAGATACACAAGTGATACCACAGAGCTACAGTCCAAACAGAGCTACACTAGTGATACCACAGAGCTACAATCCAAACAGAACTACACTAGTGATACCACAGAGCTACAATCCAAACAGAGATACACAAGTGATACCACAGAGCTACAATCCAAACAGAACTACACTAGTGATACCACAGAGCTACAATCCAAACAGAACTACACTAGTGATACCACAGAGCTACAATCCAAACAGATCTACACTAGTGATACCACAGAGCTACAGTCCAAACAGAGCTACACTAGTGATACCACAGAGCTACAATCCAAACAGAACTACACTAGTGATACCACAGAGCTACAATCCAAACAGATCTACACTAGTGATACCACAGAGCTACAATCCAAACAGAGCTACACTAGTGATACCACAGAGCTACAATCCAAACAGAGATACACAAGTGATACCACAGAGCTACAATCCAAACAGAGCTACACTAGTGATACCACAGAACTACAATCCAAACAGAACTACACTAGTGATACCACAGAGCTACAATCCAAACAGATCTACACTAGTGATACCACAGAGCTACAATCCAAACAGAACTACACAAGTGATACCACAGAGCTACAATCCAAACAGAGCTACACAAGTGATACCACAGAGCTACAATCCAAACAGATCTACACTAGTGATACCACAGAGCTACAATCCAAACAGAGCTACACAAGTGATACCACAGAGCCACAATCCAAACAGAGCTACACAAGTGATACCACAGAGCCACAATCCAAACAGAGCTACACAAGTGATACCCCAGAGCAACAATCCAAACAGAGATACACAAGTGATACCACAGAGCCACAATCCAAACAGAGCTACACAAGTGATACCACAGAGCTACAATCCAAACAGAGCTACACAAGTGATACCGCAGAGCAACAATCCAAACAGAGATACACAAGTGATACCACAGAGCTACAATCCAAACAGAGCTACACTAGTGATACCGCAGAGCTACAATCCAAACAGAGCTACACAAGTGATACCGCAGAGCAACAATCCAAACAGAACTACACTAGTGATACCACAGAGCTACAATCCAAACAGAACTACACTAGTGATACTACAGAGCTACACTCCAAACAGATCTACACAAGTGATACCACAGAGCTACAGTCCAAACAGAGCTACACTAGTGATACCACAGAGCTACAGTCCAAACAGAGCTACACTAGTGATACCACAGAGCTACAATCCAAACAGAACTACACTAGTGATACCACAGAGCTACAATCCAAACAGAGATACACAAGTGATACCACAGAGCTACAATCCAAACAGAGCTACACTAGTGATACCACAGAGCTACAGTCCAAACAGAGCTACACTAGTGATACCACAGAGCTACAATCCAAACAGAACTACACTAGTGATACCACAGAGCTACAATCCAAACAGAGATACACAAGTGATACCACAGAGCTACAATCCAAACAGAGCTACACTAGTGATACCACAGAGCTACAATCCAAACAGAGCTACACTAGTGATACCACAGAGCTACAATCCAAACAGAACTACACTAGTGATACCACAGAGCTATAATCCAAACAGATCTACACTAGTGATACCACAGAGCTACAATCCAAACAGAACTACACTAGTGATACCACAGAACTACAATCCAAACAGAACTACACTAGTGATACCACAGAGCTACAATCCAAACAGAGCTACACAAGTGATACCGCAGAGCAACAATCCAAACAGAGATACACAAGTGATACCGAAGAGCAACAATCCAAACAGAGATACGCAAGTGATACCACAGAGCTACAATCCAAACAGAGCTACACTAGTGATACCACAGAGCTACAATCCAAACAGATCTACACAAGTGATACCACAGAGCTACAATCCAAACAGAGCTACACAAGTGATACCACAGAGCTACAATCCAAACAGAACTACACTAGTGATACCACAGAGCCACAATCCAAACAGAACTACACAAGTGATACCACAGAGCCACAATCCAAACAGAACTACACAAGTGATACCACAGAGCTACAATCCAAACAGAGCTACACAAGTGATACCACAGAGCCACAATCCAAACAGATCTACAATAGTGATACCACAGAGCTACAATCCAAATAGATCTACACAAGTGATACCACAGAGCTATAATCCAAACAGAGCTACACAAATGATACCACAGAGCCACAATCCAAACAGAGCTACACAAGTGATACCGCAGAGCAACAATCCAAACAGAGATACACAAGTGATACCGCAGAGCTACAATCCAAACAGATCTACACTAGTGATACCACAGAGCTACAATCCAAACAGAGCTACACTAGTGATACCACAGAGCTACAATCCAAATAGATCTACACAAGTGATACCACAGAGCTACAATCCAAACAGAGCTACACAAGTGATACCGCAGAGCAACAATCCAAACAGAGATACACAAGTGATACCACAGAGCTACAATCCAAACAGAGCTACACTAGTGATACCGCAGAGCTACAATCCAAACAGAGATACACAAGTGATACCGCAGAGCTACAATCCAAACAGATCTACACTAGTGATACCACAGAGCTACAATCCAAACAGAGCTACACTAGTGATACCACAGAGCTACAATCCAAATAGATCTACACAAGTGATACCACAGAGCTACAATCCAAACAGAGCTACACAAGTGATACCGCAGAGCAACAATCCAAACAGAGATACACAAGTGATACCACAGAGCTACAATCCAAACAGAGCTACACTAGTGATACCGCAGAGCTACAATCCAAACAGAGGTACACAAGTGATACCGCAGAGCAACAATCCAAACAGAGCTACACTAGTGATACCACAGAGCTACAATCCAAACAGAACTACACTAGTGATACTACAGAGCTACACTCCAAATAGATCTACACAAGTGATACCACAGAGCTACAGTCCAAACAGAGCTACACTAGTGATACCACAGAGCTACAGTCCAAACAGAGCTACACTAGTGATACCACAGAGCTACAATCCAAACAGAACTACACTAGTGATACCACAGAGCTACAATCCAAACAGAGATACACAAGTGATACCACAGAGCTACAATCCAAACAGAACTACACTAGTGATACCACAGAGCTACAATCCAAACAGAGCTACACTAGTGATACCACAGAACTACAATCCAAACAGAGCTACACAAGTGATACCACAGAGCTACAGTCCAAACAGAGCTACACTAGTGATACTACAGAGCTACAATCCAAACAGAACTAAACTAGTGATACCACAGAGCTACAATCCAAACAGAGCTACACTAGTGATACCACAGAACTACAATCCAAACAGAGCTACACAAGTGATACCACAGAGCTACAGTCCAAACAGAGCTACACTAGTGATACCACAGAGCTACAATCCAAACAGAACTACACTAGTGATACCACAGAGGTACAATCCAAACAGAGATACACAAGTGATACCACAGAGCTACAATCCAAACAGAGCTACACTAGTGATACCACAGAGCTACAATCCAAACAGAACTACACTAGTGATACCTCAGAGCTACAATCCAAACAGATCTACACTAGTGATACCACAGAGCTACAATCCAAACAGATCTATACTAGTGATACCACAGAGCTACAATCCAAACAGAGCTACACTAGTGATACCACAGAGCTACAATCCAAACAGAGATACACAAGTGATACCACAGAGCTACAATCCAAACAGAGCTACACTAGTGATACCACAGAACTGCAATCCAAACAGAACTACACTAGTGATACCATAGAGCTACAATCCAAACAGATCTACACTAGTGATACCACAGAGCTACAATCCAAACAGAACTACACTAGTGATACCACAGAACTACAATCCAAACAGAACTACACTAGTGATACCACAGAGCTACAATCCAAACAGAGCTACACAAGTGATACCGCAGAGCAACAATCCAAACAGAGATACACAAGTGATACCGCAGAGCAACAATCCAAACAGAGATACACAAGTGATACCATAGAGCTACAATCCAAACAGAGCTACACTAGTGATACCACAGAACTACAATCCAAACAGATCTACACAAGTGATACCACAGAGCTACAATCCAAACAGATCTACACTAGTGATACCACAGAGCTACAATCCAAACAGATCTACACTAGTGATACCACAGAGCTACAATCCAAACAGATCTACACTAGTGATACCACAGAGCTACAATCCAAACAGAGATACACAAGTGATACCACAGAGCTACAATCCAAACAGATCTACACTAGTGATACCACAGAGCTACAATCCAAACAGAGATACACAAGTGATACCACAGAGCTACAATCCAAACAGAGCTACACTAGTGATACCACAGAGCTACAATCCAAACAGATCTACGCTAGTGATACCACAGAGCTACAATCCAAACAGAGATACACAAGTGATACCACAGAGCTACAATCCAAACAGAGCTACACAAGTGATACCACAGAGCTACAATCCAAAGAGAGCTACACTAGTGATACCGCAGAGCCACAATCCAAACAGAGCTACACTAGTGATACCGCAGAGCTACAATCCAAACAGAACTACACAAGTGATACCACAGAGCCACAATCCAAACAGAACTACACTAGTGATACCACAGAGCTACAATCCAAACAGAGCTACACTAGTGATACCACAGAGCTACAATCCAAACAGAGCTACACAAGTGATACCACAGAGCTACAATCCAAACAGAAGTACACTAGTGATACCACAGAGCTACAATCCAAACAGAGATACACAAGTGATACCACAGAGCTACAATCCAAACAGAACTACACAAGTGATACCACAGAGCTACAATCCAAACAGATCTACACTAGTGATACCGCAGAGCTACAATCCAAACAGAGCTACACTAGTGATACCACAGAGCTACAATCCAAACAGAACTACACAAGTGATACCACAGAGCTACAATCCAAGCTGAGCTACACTGTAGAACAACCCATTTCCCTTGTAAACTGTATAGTATCACTAGTGTAGCTTTACTTAAATTATAAGCTCTGTAGTATCATTAGTGTAGCTCTGTAGTATCAGTAGTGTAGCTCTGTATTATCAGTAGTGTAGCTCCATTTTAACTGCAAGTTCTGTGGTATCACTCACCTTAACTCTTCAACATTAATTCCAATTTTAAAAGAAGGGGGTGGGCTGGGACAGTGTGCTCAAACAATAGTACTAGAAATGGGCCACTTGATTGCATTTACCTCCAGGCCACAAGAAGCCAGACCTTCCCTGCACCTCTCTAAAAGTCAAGGGGTTAAAAGCTTAAATGAAAAGACTGGGAATGTTATTTGTCCCCTATGGTGCAGATGATTTGCCCCAGAATTGCTCTCGGTCCCTTTAGTACAGCTCTGTGATTTTACAGAACAGGTCATTGGGGCCATTTTGACAAAAACTAAAAAGAGAGAGGGCGAGTGCAATTATTATAGAGCAGTACATTTAATTTAAATATTAAAAAAAATGAATGGAACAAGTAGAAAAGAACGTACCTAATGAAAGTCACAAGCCTGCGGCCTGAACAGTCTCTCAATACTACACAATCAGTGCAGCCAAAGTATCCATCTATTCCATGTAACAGGTTCAGTGTCAATAATACCCCCCAATGTCTTGCTTCATGTTTCTGGGACTTCCTTACTGCTGCAGAATGGTAGCGAGAAGAGATCTGGGACTTCCTTACTGTTGCGGAATGGTAGCGAGAAGAGATCTGGGACTTCCTTAGTGCTGCAAAATGGTAGCGAGAAGAGATCTGGGACTTCCTTACTGCTGCAGAATGGTAGCGAGAAGAGATCTGGGACTTCCATACTGCTGCAGAATGGTAGCGAGAAGAGATCTGGGACTTCCTTACTGCTGCAGAATGGTAGCGAGAAGAGATCTGGGATTTCCTTACTGCTGCGGAATGGTAGCGAGAAGAGATCTGGGACTTCCTTACTGCTGCGGAATGGTAGCGAGAAGAGATCTGGGACACCTCTTGAATGGCTGGGGATGGAGGCTCCTGAGGCTTCTGAGTGACATCTCAGGATTGTGGGAGGACTGCTCTTTACATAGCCTTACTCTGCTTCATCAGGGATAGTTGCTGTCCATTGTTATTTAATATAGAGACATATGTAAAAAAAAAAAATCAAACGAAGAGCAAATCTGGACCAAACCAACTGCACCACAGGCAGTGAATAAAAAAATGGTATCAATTTAATTGGGTTTAAATGATAACCCCTTATATGATAGTCAATTCTTCAAAGCATTTGAATTCCATCGATCGATCGACTGAGCTTTACTTATGTATTTAATTTTTTTAAAGGGATAGTAATTTTTCACAATAAAAGCAGTTCTAATTAATCTTCATAGTATTTGAGCCATGTAGAGTGTTATTTCAATACTGTCACAGTTGTACAAGATTAATTGAATGATAAAGTATCCCCCTCCCGCCCCTTTTACCTAGTGTAACACTGCTCACCTCAGAGCAGCAAGACTGTCCGGATGGATCAGAGAAGGACAATCTTTAGTAATCATAAGGAAAAACCTGAATAACCTGTCAAGGTGGCAGGGTTTTCATTGTTCCCTTGCTGTGATCTGTCCGGACAAGAGACCAGATTGCACATCTGAGGTGAGCAGTGTTACACTAGGTAAAAGGGGCGGGAGGGGGATACTTTATCATTCAGTTACTCTTGAACTACAACTCAGACAGTACTGTAATAACACTCTCCATGGCCCAAATACTATGAAGATTAATTGGAGCTGCTGTTTTTGTGAAACATTACTATCCCTTTAATTTATAAAATTCAGTTTCAGTTTTTTGCTCTCTTATTGGAGATGGCCAAGTCAGGATTCGTTGGAAGGCTATTATTTTTTTTATTGTCAGATTAAACCTTGTGGGGAGAATATCACACTGCACGAGTAGTTTACTGATGACCTGATCTTCATATGGAGAGGAAAGGAAGAATAAACCAATGGATTTGTAACATTTATCAACATGTACTCATGTCGTTACCAGTGGAGCAGTGAATCCATTGGTTTTCTTGGATCTCACTTTGTGTTCTGACCTTCAGTTACATATATTGTAAACTGGAGTGGTCTCCGTCCAATGAGAGAGTTCCAGCTTACATACAGAAATCCTCTGTCATTGGAGGAGGCTGGATAGAGGGAGAGGAACAGAGGCAGAGTGACAGACTGTGGGGCAGAGCTGGTAACCGCAGTGTGTGGAAGTAGGGCGCAGGGCAATATTTACTCGTTTAAATTCAGGAAAATAGTGATTTTGTTAAAGAAATGAAAACTTTAGAACATCTAGTAGCTACATAAACTATTTAGACCAACATGTATAGGGGTGATAGATCCCCTTTAATAAAAAAAATAAATCCTAAATACTATTAAAAATTACCCCAAAAGACATGGTCTGAGGAGGGTGCCTGTGTTGTTGGGTGATGTCTGGGGAATTAATCAGTTGAACAGGGAATTTGTTTTGGGGGGTTTCTTGACTGATATTTTGGAGACAGTTAATAAAAAAAATAAAATAAAATAAGAAAATTATATGTAAAGTGAGAGAGAGACAGGAACCCCCTGCCATAAGCTGCCACTGTGGTGGACTGATACTTGACAGAGTATTTTGTAGAGGATGATTTGTTAGATTTGTTGTTAGAGGCCCAAGCCCCGAAGAAACATTGATTTGTAGGAGTTATACTTGTTTGGCACAAGCCCTGAGGAAACATTAATTTGTAGGACTTAGGCTTGTTTTGCACAGTGTTTCATTAATGTGTAGGACTTAGGTTTGTTACAAACAAACCCCCCAAAATTGTTTATTTTTTTTGTAGGACTATGGGTTTTTTTTGTATTTTTTTTTTATTTGTTTTTTTTTAAAGCACAAGCCTTGAGAAAAAAAAACCTACTGGCCTAGTGCCAGCAGGTCATGTTGTGTTGGCCAGGGGTCACTGTCAAATGTCCTGTTGTAGATGCGGAATTTACGACTGCTGATGATTAGACAGCTCAAAGGGAATGGGATCAAAAACAGAAGTTACGTGGGTGATGAAGCTTCCAATTGCCACAGCTAGCTCCAGTGATGCACCTTAGACAGTAGCAGCACAAAAATAGCCCCCAGTACAGGTGGAGAAAAGAAGAAGTTGGCCAATAATTCTTCTTCACCTGCCCCTCCTCTAAAATCATGGGTGTGTTATTAGAATAGAAATGTTCCCTTGAGAGCAGGAACTGTGCCTCTCATCAGCAACTGCAATGTGCACAGTGTGTGTGGTAAATAACACCTGGCACAATTGAATCCAAACACTGTGACACCAGAAATCAAGTACTGCTGCTGTCACTATACCCTTCTCCAGACCCCACTAAGGACATAAGACAACTTGCTGACAGTTTAATAGTAATGATAAACCCTCTCTGCCACCATCTTAGCATATTCTGTGGGATGTAATCTCCACAGATGCCACTTGATACCCTGCTTGCAATTCTCCTTCACCACACTGCCATGTGTGGTCAGCGCACCACAAAGTGTGCAATGGGTAGAGATTAACTGCCACATCCTAACATCTACAGAGTGGCTATCATTTGGTGGGGGAGGTAAGGATGAAGGAGGTGGATTGGCTGAAGATGTAGTTACCCTAGAGGAAGAAGGTGATGGTGAGCTAGTTGTTTGTCATCATTGAGCTTCCAGCCTCTGCCTGGGTTTCTCTGTTCTTCTTCCTCTTTGATCTCCGCCTTGCCTCTTGTTGCCTTTCTGGAGACTCAGGGGGTACAGAAATAGCAGTGTATCACAGTCTACCTTAGAGGCCTAGTTATCCTGTGCTTCCTTCCTCTGTGGTGTGTCGGCCGGCATAGTTGAGGCCACCTCCGCATTGCTGACATCATGAAACAGGCACTGGCTGGGACGCCTGTTTATGGGCCTAATTGGGTCCTGCCTTCTCCTGCTCCTTTATAAATCTCCTGGGGCCTGGGAATCATTGCCTTTATGTGGTGTTTCTGATATTGTCTTTTGCGCTCCGTTGTGACCTGTGCTCTCCTGAGAATCCGCTGAATGACTAACTCGCTCCGTGTATGACCCCTGCTTGTCTGACTACCCACATCAGTTATGGCCTGTGTATAATGGTTTTCAATACACCCAGAGGCAGGATGTTTGGTAAAACACAGTTTTATTGAAACCAGACAGAGTAAAGTAACCCTCGCGGGTCCACCATATACACGTAATACTGACACAGGACAGGTTACAGAATAACATTAACCCACACGGGTCCAGTACATATATCAGAGAGCAAATATATATTACTGACACAGGTCAGGTTACAGTTCGTGTGAATCAGTGAGACAACGATAGGAAGGTGCTATTAGGCCAGGAGGCTGATACGCCCTAATAGCAGAAGGCCCAAGGAACACTCTCTACACAGAGAGTGATACAATAGCGACTAGCCTCAATGAGTGAGCGAGGCCCTGAATGACTAACTGACTACCGGACAACACTGGGTGACTGCAACCGGAGGTGCAGTGTAACGCCAAACCGAAACAGCAGTAACTGCGACCCAAGGATAATGGCACCAGACCGCAAGGGTCAATGTATGCTCAGGCGTGATGGCAACTGCCAGACAGTAGAGACAAACTGAGGAGCCCAGGAGACTAACCTCAGTAAAGGAGCAGTGACAGGCCAAGCGTATAGAGTGCAACCAGGAATAGCTCCTACTCTGGGGTATGGCGATACAAGGCACAATAGCGAGATAGGGTCGCAGTAGCTGAACGGCTAGAGCAGCAAAAGGGTCTATGCAAGACCTGGACAGAGCACCGGAGAGGTTCCCCAACCGGATAACCGGACGGAGTAGCGAACCAGGCCTGAGTGATACACAGGACAGGAGTCTCAGCCAATCCGGGTCGAAACCCAGAGAAGGAACGTCCTTCAAACCGGGTCGGTACCCAAAGCAGGAATGTCAGCCAATCCGGGTCGGTACACCGAGCAGGAACGTCAGCCAGGCCGGGTCAGTACACAAAGCAGGAACGTGGTCAGGCAGAGTAGTCAGGCAGTCCGGGTCATACACAGGATTCACATGATATATAGAGCAAGCACTAAGCAACGGGAACACCACAAAAGATCCCTGCAGAAGCGACAGGGATCAGTACTTAAAGGCTAACACTGGGTGGAGCAACATCACGTTAACCAATAAAAAGGTATCAGGAAATAATACTGTCAAATAATACTGTCAAAATGTTGCCAGCAATACACGGGCACCGTGATAGTACCCCGCTCTCAAAGCCTCCCCCCCGAGAGGAGGGAGCTGGCCTCTTAGGGTACTTGGCATGAAATCTGCGCAGCAGTCTGGGAGCATGGAGGTCATTCTGGTCAACCCAGGAATGCTCTTCAGGGCCATAGCCCTTCCAATAAACCAAATATTGCAACCTCCCACTGAATCTTCGGGAATCAATCATACTTTGCACTTCGTACTCCTCCTGACTTTGCACCTCAGCAGGACCGGGGACCGCAGGAGTGGTGGTGTAACGGTTACAGACTAAAGGCTTAAGCAGGGATACGTGGAATACATTATGAATCCGCATGGATGCTGGAAGATCCAGAGCATAAGAAACTGGTTTAATCTTGCGGATAACTTTAAAGGGACCGACAAACCGAGCCAACTTATTACATGGAACCTGCAGATTAAGGTTTCTGGAGGATAGCCATACTCTGTCCCCAACCCGGAAGGAGACCGCCGGCAACCGTCTGCTGATGACGCTGATAATGCTGGAACGAAGTACTGAGGGTCCTCTGTACCTCTGTCCAAGTGGAGCAGAGTTGCTCGATATGCTCATCCAGAGCTAGAATTTGCTGCGTCTGAAATGAGTCCGGGAGCAAACATGGTTGGAACCCATAATTGATGATAAACGGGGAGCTCCCGGATGATGAATTAACCGCACAATTCCTGACGAACTCTGCCCATGGCAACAGGTCAGACCAATTGTCATGATGATCGGACACGAAACAGCTTAGAAATTGTTCCAATCCCTGACTGGCACGCTCGGTGGCCCCATTGGTCTGGGGATGGTAGGCAGAAGAAAAGGATAATTGTATGCCCATCTGATCACAGAATGCCCTCCAAAAGCTGGACACAAATTGGCTCCCTCGGTCTGACACCAGCACCCTGGGTATTCCATGCAACCGAAACACCTCTCTGGCAAAGACAAGAGCCAACTCCTGGGCAGAGGGAAGGCCAGGAAGAGGCACAAAGTGTGCCATCTTGGAGAATCTGTCGACCACCATCATAATATCCCCTAGACACTGGCAATTCCCCCAGGAAGTCAATCGAGACACGGGACCAAGGACGCTCGCCATTAGGTACTGACTGAAGCAAGCCAACTGGGAGGTGCCTAGGGGATTTGGCACGGGCACAAATAGTGCATGCTGCCGTGAAGGCGGTGCAATCAGCACGTAAGGAAGGCCACCAGAATAACTGTGAAAGGGACCAGATCAATTGGTCCCTGCCTACATGTCCAGCTGCCCGAGAAGCATGATAGGTTTTGAGTAGGCGGGTACGGAAAGGCTCGGCCACAAAACACTTGCCCACTGGGGTATCGGGGGGTGCGGTAGCCTGGGTAGCAAGAATCTCCTCCTCCAGTGGTGAAGTGATGCTGGTACGCAAGGTGGCCAAATTGCGATCTGACTGAATAATAGGTACTGGAGTCTCATCATGTTCCACACTCACCGATTATCTGTAGCTAGACCCCCTGCTGTGTGTTAATTAAGCCATTGTGAACTGCAGTCAGACCCCCTGCCATGTGGTAATTAGTTCAAGCCCTCAAGTCTTTGTTCAATCAAACCCTTTTATATCTGAAATGTAATCATGTCTCAGTTATTGTGTTTGTTAGGCCATCTTCTGTTTACCTTTTGTCTACTGTGATATGATTGGATTAAGCCCTATTGTACCTGGTTTCCCCATAAGAGGAAATGCAAGATTTGTGTATAAATATCTGTGGTCTTTGCCAATAAAGTGAGTTATGTTTGGAGTGAACAAGGAGTCCTGGAGTCTTGTATTGTTTATGGTCTAAAGTGTCCACTCTGATACCCATCTGCGCCAAGTATCCTGAATCGTCAATTGCCTGCTGCCAGCTTCCTGCGACCCAAGTTCGTATGCTGTCAGGCGGCAACGTGGACTCTGCCTTGCTTCTTCCAAGTTCCAGTAGAACCTTTGATTCGACCACTGGGATGTTATCTGCTTGACCAGTGCATCCGACGGCGATAATCTGGCGTTGAGAGGGAGAGACCCTGGGAACGACGGAGGAAGGCGACGCGGTCCCTTCTTAGTTTCCATTACAATTACCCCTCTCAAGGGCATCTGAAATGTATTCCTCCATGGCCCGATTCTCCTCGCAGGACAATGGGTAAGTCTGACCTCGAGGAGGAACAGCGCCAGGAGGCAGATCAATAGCGCAAACGTAGGCCCTATGCACCGGCAAAGAGCTAGCCTCCCCCTTACTAAAAAATGTCACTGAATTGATGGTATTCAGCTGGCACGGAGGGAGAGGCATCTCACTGCTGATTGGAGGAGGAGACAAGAAATGTAACAGAGGGTCCCCTAATGTCACACTTGCCATTTCTTGGTGAAGTGAAGAAGGCAGACTGGCAGCAGTACCAGCAGGCACAGAGGCAGCTGATCTGTGCTCCTGGTGGTGGTGGTATTATTACTGCACCTGCTATCCACCACCAGTTCTAGCTTCTTCAGGACCATGTTCTACCTGGACAATGCTGTGAAGGGAAGGGGACTCCGATGGCCAGAGGAATGGTGTGTGCTCCCTTGATGCTAGTCTGGATGCTTTTAAATGCTTTCCCTACCACTCCACTAACACTAGTCCCACCGGCTGCTTCACCATTTCTGTTACTACTACTAACACCAACCGCATCAAGTTCAGCCCCTGAGTCTTCCTCCTCACAGTCACTAGTAATATGATGATTACCCCTCTTTCACTCCTAATGCTAACAAGCTGCTGGACCTTCTTAGTAGTAGTACTAGCACTTGCAGGACTGCTTGTGGATGGCAAGTGTTACTTAGGGTGCCCTGCTGTCACACTTGGTATTATCTTCTCCTTCCCCTCTCCTGAGTATTACAAGACACACTGGCAGCAGGTTCAGCACTGGCAGCAGACACAGCACTGGTTGCAGCAGGGGCAGCACATCTGACAGCAGGCACAGTACTGGTGGCTGCAGGTTCAGCACTGGTTGCAGCAGGTTAAGCACTAGTAGCAGGCTCAGCACTGGTGGCAGCATGGGCAGGGCATCTGACAACAGGCACAGCAATGGTGACAGAAGGGGCAGCACATCTGACAGCAAGCACAGCACTAGTGGAAGCAGGGGCAGCATGTCTGGCAGCAGGTACAGCAATGATGGCAGCAGGCACAGGCAGCTGACCTGTCCTGCTCTCACTATTACCCTCATCTTCCTCCCTTGACATTAATTTCCCCAAGATCCCTAGAGATGATTTAGGGGGACTGGACAGCATTGGTTCTGTAGTGGTCACTTCCTCCTCCAGACTTAGTGGACACATAAGGGTCCTTGCAGTTCCTCATTTTATTATTTTTAAACTTTCTCATAGTGATAGCAGTCACTATGACATATTTGACTCCTTTCAAACATTATTTCTCTGTTGTCCAATATGGAATACAGGTACCATGGCGAGGTGATCTTCCTTTCTTGAAAGGTGGAACATTTCAAAAAGACAAGGTCTCGAGGGTGACCCTGCCCCTGCCTTCCAGTTTTGATATGTTCCTGACTTGAGGGAAGAGTCTTAGTTTTTTAGTTATTTATTTTCTACGTAGATATGGGGCTGTTACAATTTCCCCGTTAGGTGGGTTGGGGTACCATTACTGGGCTTCCCCTGGAGGATTACCCAGCGTACAGGTGCTGTTGTGGACCTTTGCAGCCCGGTGGAGAGAATCTTGCAGCCCAAGTTTTTACTCCCAGCAGGGTCTAGGAGGCTATGTTCTTCACAGTGGTAACCTGAAGAAACTGAAGACTGATGAGTAACCCTTTGAGTGCTAGGGTCCACATGTTCTCACTTGTCGTCCTCCATACAGGGGTTGTATTTGAGCCCTTGGGCTCTTGCACTCATGTTGGGTAATTTATTTCTGTTCTTTCCTTGAGTTATGGAGTATGTATGACTACTTTGGTACTGGTTAACCCCTCCCTGATGGTTTATCTGGGGCTTTTCCCTTCAGGGCTGTTTATTTTATTTATCCCCCACATGTCCCCTTGGGTCTTTGGTTGTTTTGGATCACTTTTTCATTTTTCCAATTTTGGGTACATGCTGCCTATAAGAGAAGCTTCCCACCTCAGCCACCTTTGCTCCATTGACTTCTATGGGAGAACCATTTGTCATATAGAGTTCAGAGCGGGCTCATTCTTCTTGTCTCCTCATGCCCATTCCCCCGGGTGCATCCTGAGATCTGCATATCTCCATCACACTGCTTGAGCCCAGCATACACAGGAGTATCTCCTCTTGAAATAAAAAATAAAAATGGCAGACTTACACCACTAACAACTTGCCTTCAAAATCTCTGTGTCATCAAGGAAATGCTTCCCTGGACCCTACTGTAATAGTACTTAATGGGATGGAGATGGGAGAAGCAGACTTGAGAGCGAATAGGGGAGCAGAATGTAGAAAAGGCTAGGAGTCCGGCAGTGACTGGAAGGAGAACCGAGAGTTGGACCTGACAGGAGACATGATAGCTGAGGTAAGACAAGGCAGTGACAAAAAGGAAAGGCAGAAGTGGAGATAACAACCAGATTTAGAGGGGATATTACACGGACACAAAGATAAGAGGTAGCACAGAGAGATGCTAGAAAAGAGCCAGTAAGGGTCTGCCCAATGGCTACCAGAGCAGGATAGCGAGGTCAGAGGGTAGTTTTAGGAGTAGGTGCAGAATCAGTAGTCAGAAACAGTGTCAAGTGAAGAGCTGAGCAAAGCCAGCAGTCTCTGGTGCAGGTGTCAAATCACAGGATGGCATCTGACTCAAGGGAAGAGCCAAGTCAAAGGCAGAAATCCCAGGTGTCAGATCATAGGACAGTACTGGAGTCAAGGAGGGAAGGCAGTGTCAGGAACAAGCAGACTGTAGCCAAATAACACAAACGAAACCTAACAATAAAGTAGCTTCTTCCAGTGTGAGTTTTAACCAGTGAAACGCTATATAGAATTCACCAGAGCATTGTGAATCAATGCAGTGGCGACCTCTCGAGCAATCGGAGATAAAAGGTATGAATACCACTTGAATTGCAGTGTATGACACTTGAAGGGTTAAATCCATCACATATTAATATATACTAGCAGTGTGTGATGGCCTTGCCCATCTGTTCTTTGTTTTTAAAGCAATGATTAACCCTTTCAGTTGCACAGGGGTACGCAAGGCATTGGAATGCATTGCGTACCCTCTGACACTCAAAGGGTTAAAGACTATGTCCCATATGTATTAACCTTTTGTGTTCCGGAGGGGTAGTGAACGCATTGCGTTGCTTACCACTCTGGCACTCAGAGGGTTAAGCAGTGCAGCGTTCTGCGGATCTGCTGTAACAACTGCAGCTCATCGTGTGGTGCCAGTTACTTATTGCCCGTTTTAATTTATAACTAGCACTTATGCACGGCGTTGCCCGTACCTTAAAATAAGAGAAGTCAAAGAAACACCCCTCCCACCCCCTCCTACCTGTCTACTGCTTTGGCCTGTCCTTAGTGTCTACATACACATCTATGTTTTCTTTTCACACTGGATATCCTCAAGCAAAGAGGGTTAATGAAGTGCTGTAGCCAGCATAGGTTTGCTGATGAAAGTATCTGAGACATATTTGTATTGTTTTGCAGTAAGAAGAGGCATTAGCTCTTAACCCTTAAAGGGATAGTAATACCTAAATTTTACTATCCTCCATCTTGTAGCCAGTAAAAAACTGAGTTAAATGAGGCCAGCGGCATCTCTCAGACCTTTATGGTTTGAGAGATATCTGCTTTCAAAGTTTTGCTTTTTTCCCTCTCCACTGACATCAAAGGTTTGAGAGATGCCGCTGGGCTTCTTTAATTTAGTTTTATAAGGCCTACAAGATGGGGGAGATAGTAAAATTTAAGTATTACTATCCCTTTTACCCTGATCAGACCTCACCTTTAACCGGGGATGCATAGGAGAAATGCATACTGCAGGACTGCATTGATTTCAGTGAAGTACAGCAAAATGGCTATTTCCTATGTGTCCCCGGTTAAAGGTGAGATCTGATCAGCCTACTTTGAGTGCAAGAGGGGTGTTCAGCACATGCACTGCTTGTGCCAGTGAATGTGTTAAACTGATATTGACACAAAACAGAAGTGGACTGGATGTTCAACAGCGCTGATACATGACACTGTAACAAACACATTCTGGAGAGGAACCGGTGGGATATGTGAGTGTACATTGTTTTCACAGCACTAGAGAGGTTGGAGCACATTGGCGCACTATTGCACCTGATTGTGGATGTTTGTGGGGAGGTTGCAAGGCGTGTATGCTTAAAGGGATAGTAATACTTCGTTTTAACTTTATTTTATTTTGTAGGCATTAAAAAAACATGAAGAATGATATAAGTCTTATCTCTCAAACCTTTATGGTTTATGAGATATTCACAAGCAAAGTTCCCCTCCCCGCCCCTTTTACCTAGTGTAAGCCATCTCTTCTCAGATGTGAGTCTGGTTGTATGACCAGACAGATAACAGAAGGGGACAATTTTCTTTGTATTAAAATAATGAAAGCCCTGCCCCCCTTGACAAGTTTTTCAGCTTTTTCCCTTATCTTAATTGAAGATTGTCCCTCTCTGCAGTCTACCTGGGCACCTCCCTTCTGATCTGGCTGAACAGGGGGGGATACTTTGTTTGCGAATATCTCTTAAACCATAAAGGTTTGAGAGATAAGACTTATATCATTCTTCATGTTTTTTTAATGCCTACAAAATAAAATAAAGTTAAAACAAAGTATTACTATCGCTTTAAGAGGTGTTGTGGAGGCTGAGAGTGGCCACAAGAGTAGGCTGACCAGATCTCACCTATAACCGGGGACACATAGGAAATAGGCATATTTCAGTACTTCACTGAAACCAAAGCAGTCCTGCAGTATGCATTTCTCCTATGTGTCCCCGGTTAAAGGTGAGGTCTGGTCAGCCTAATATTGGTAGAAAACACTGGATTTGCTGGGTATCAAGCAACGTGAACATAAATTCATTACAGAAAACAAATATATCGTCCTTACACTACCACCACTCATTGCATACACTTCAACTGAGAAAGAGAGAGAGAGATATTAGGTTTAGGTTATGTGGTTACCTAGCAACCACACGATCCCCACTACCCCCTGTCCAGTATTCAGTTTATGGGTGTGTGAGTGTGTCAGTTTTTTCAACCATTTCAGTGCCAGAGAGCTATTCAGTGCATTTAGGGTTGCCACCTTTTCCTCAAAAAAATACCGGCCGTGGCATTCCCTCTATGGACTTAACATTGGACAGAAGACAATTTTACCCTGCTGGTAAAATACCGGCTGGATGGCAACCCTAAGTGCATTGGATACCTCTGTGGCATTTAAATGGTTAACTCTTTTGGTACCAAAATGCTGTCCAAAACACTGGATAACTCAGTGCAAATGAAACATTTAACCCTTTGCCTGCCCTTTCACTACCACAGTAGCACCACCAATGCCTCTTTTGTCAGTGACAGAGCTAACCCTTTCAGCGCCTAATAGGTATTTAATGTATTGGATACCTCAGTGACACTCATAGGGTTAACCATTTCAATGCCACACACCTATCCGATGCATTCAATATCTCTTTGCCACTGACACACAGAGGGTTAATTTGTACCTCCCTCACCACTATTCCCTGTATGTATATATGTATGTTTGTATTTATGTTTGTGTCTATTTTATCTTCCAATGCATTCCATAGCTCTTTGGTGGCGAAACGGTTAATCGTTTCAGTGCAAAATGCATTGGATAGGTAAGTGTCACTAAAAGGGTCAAAGGGTCAAAGGTTTTATTAACCTTTCACCTATCCAATACATTGCATAACTTGCACTTTACATAAATAAATAAAATATTTAAAAGAAAAAAGATGGGCAACGCCGTATATATATATATATGTATACATATATATATGTATATAAAATACAAATAGAAAAGGGCAGCACCCGTGGGTGTTTTTACTGAATCTTAATGCAATTTATTAGTACAAAATAATCGTCAACGTTACGGTCCACTACGGGACCTTTCTCAAGACAATCAAACATTGTATTACCTCGTGTTAAATCCCCTCGTCCATCCTGGTGTCGTCACTGGCACTCGTGATGTCATCACCGAGGGCGCCTACTGTGAGTGGCCGACGGTGGACCAATCAGAGCGATAGTGTGTTACCTGTGAAAAAACAGGCTGATTTAAATCAGAAATAAGAAATTGGTTATATGTATATATATTTTTAAAACTCTTCACATACTGCAAACGAATAATGTCAACCCGAAAATCAATCACTGAGACCCAGATCCTATGCTAATGGTCACGGGAGGGTGTAAGACACATGACGGGGATCCCTCTCGCTACACCATCCCCCATAACAGAGGGATCAGTGTGCTAGTCAGCATACCCAATGGTCAACACCCCCCCGTGGCCATATACAATATCCATATGAATATAAAATACTGGTTGTATTATCAGTCCTTTATAGCAAACAAGCATCGAATCCAAACCAGATGTATATTTCCATAAAAAGATATTGTAAGTCAATTACATAATACACAGCTTGGTTCACGGTCCTCTGTCACGCATAATCCACCTTAAATGTAGACACATAGACAAGCCATGGATGCACTAAGCGTTTTGATGTAAAGCTTGAATATTCATTACAACTCTTCTGTACAAGACGGAATCACTTAATGAGAACTACATGTCCCAAAATTGTCTCTCGTGGGGTGACATCTCAGACACATTAAAATCTATATACCTGTAGAGTAAATTTACTAGCCTAAATTCTTATGAATATAGTTATGACTAGATGCAGAAAGGGTTGGTATTCCAAATCATATAGACCCTGGCCTCATCTGAACTTTGGGAGGTACACGTCCTCAGAGTGTCAAACTCCATCATAACAGAAAGATATTGATAATAGTATTGATCTATGCAGGTACCACCAAGTCCTATTGCAAGTTGATGTTTCTAGTAGCAACGCCCCCATTAGGAGGGTTCTATGCCCATACAACCCTGGAGAGGTGTCCCCTGCTCAAATACTATAGAATTGCAGATGTGACAAAAGATTCAACTCTTCCATTTCTCCTTGGATGGTTTACTATCACATCACAGGAAACAATTTAATGGTGATCTTTCACTGAGGCCTTTTGGGGTTACAGTGTCCAATCTGTAAATCCAATACGCTTCTTTCAGAAGCAGGAGTTTACCTCTGTCTCCCCCTCTTGGGGGGGTCTGTTGACAGTCGATAATCATGTACCGAAGGTCTGCCAGTGAATGTTTGGCTTCCATAAAATGTCTAGCCACTGGTTTATCGGTGGTTTTCCCATTCAATGCATCTCTAATGTTGGACCTATGGTTCGCCATTCTCTCTTTGAAACTGGTTGTTGTCTTCCCCACATAAAAGAGACTACAGGGGCATTTAATGAAGTAGATCACAAAAGTACTGGTGCATGTTAACTTGTGGTTTATTGGAATAGATTTTCCAGTGTATGGATGATGAAATTGAGAGCCTGTCAGAAGGTATCTACATGTAGTGCATCCAATACATTTAAAACAGCCCTTCTTATCCGAAGGGAACCATGAGGAATATTGAGTGGTATAACAGTGTCTCGGGTCCGTATGTACTAATATGTCTCTTATATTGTGTCCTCTTTTATAGCAATTACGATGAGTAGTTCTAAAACTCATCGGTAACGTTTTGTCTGTAGACAAAATTTTCCAGTGATCCTTCATCGCCTTGTCTATAGTGGCACTCCTTGTGGCATATGTAGACACAAATGTGAGTCTGTTTTCCTGTGTTGTTGGTGTCTGATGTTGCAACAAATCCCTCTGAGTCTGTGTATTAGCCCGCGATAGGGCTTTGTCTAAGACTTCCTTTGTGTAACCCCTCTGATGAAATCTCTTATAGAGGTCAGTTAGCTGTTCTTGTGCCATTACTGAATCAGTATTATTCCTGATAATATGGAGGAATTGTGCATAAGGCACCCCTCTTTTAGAATGCATAGGATGAAAACTGTCAAAATGTAACAGTGTATTTCTATCTGTATTTTTTCTGAAATTCATAGTGCCCAAAACCATCTAGTACCCGATATACCGTTAGATCAAGAAAATTGACCTGTTGGGAACCTGCTGTTTGTGTGAATTTAATAGGTGTGTCCAATTCATTGAGGCCATCAACAAATTCGATAAATTAGTTCTTTGATCCCAACCATACAATGAACAGATCATCAATGTAACATCTATAAAATATGATCCGTTCAGGTATCAATGGTAAAATGTGCACTGTTTCAAACTGTGACATGTACAGATTTGCAAATGTTGGAGCAACATTAGACCCCATGGATGTTCCTGATATCTGGAGATAATAATCTCTCTCAAACCGAAAATAGTTGAGAGTCAAGCAATATTTTAAAAGCTCCAGAAGAAATACCATTGGGGGGCAGTTTGGTGTTTTTTTAGCCTTTAAAAGTGCAGATGCTACTGCTTTAATCCCATCAGCTATTGGTATAACCGTATATAAAGAGCTGACATCTAGGGTTGCTAAGATGACCTCATCTCCCAGACCTCTCAGAGTAAGAATTTGTGAAATAAAGTCTCCCGTGTCTTTATTGTATGATGGCAAACTCTGTACTAGTGGTTGAAGCCAGTAGTCCAAAAATTGGGCCACTGGCTGCAACAGAGAGCCCCTCGCAGAGACTATGGGGCCTGAAGACCCATCTTTATTGTCCTGAAAATGATCTTTAAGCTTTAAATTCCTTTGGAACTTGAATAATTCAATTGACATTTTAAAGTCATCGAATTTAGGCGTCGGCACAAATGACAAACCTTTAGAAAGAACATTCATCTCAGTAGGGGTTAGAGAGTGTGAACTTAGATTAAAGACTATCACTTCTTGATTGAGGGTTTCAGTGTGATCTTTTTGTTTGTGCTTCCCCCTTCTGGGGTGTGGTCTCTTGCGTTGGCTGCGGACCTTGTGGTTACCCACAAAAAAGGTTCCTTGGGGGTTGCCACTACTGGAGGAGAATCGGAATCAGAGGAGTTTCCTGAGGATGTGTCAACTGTACGTATATTTGGTTTTGTTATTCTTTTTCTAGAGTGTGGGGAAAATCTGGGTCTCTCTTGCGTCTCTGTTTTCTTTATAGTCTTGGTTAACTTTGAGGACCTTAGCAGACTTAAAACGATGTAGTTCTGCTCTATAAGTGTTGGCAGCCTCAGTTAATTTCTCATTCCACTTCCCCTCAGTGTCAGCGGTGAGGGTAGGTAGGTGAATCTCCTCAAAATTATCTATTTCTGCTTTAACCAGTTTTAATTCCCGGGTGACTTCTTCAGTAACCAGTAACATTAAATCATATGAACATTTGTTTAAAATGCAGCACCATTTTCTACAAAAGTCAGGATTGGTGCGTCCTATCGTTGGTGTACTGGTTATTCGAAATCCCCTGGGGATATGGTGGGCTCTATAATAGTCAGATAAATATACTCCATGTAGATGGAGATCAATCTCATGTTGTTTTAATTTAACCAAATTGTTAAATATATCGAGGGGTGCCTTACCTTGATGGTATTCAACCGCTGTTTCCATGAAGAGGATTTCCTCTGCTGCTGTGGATGAGTAGGCCAGGGATTCTGTGTGTTGCTCCAAAACTGTAACCGCTGGGAGGTCTCCCAGAGTTTGCGCAGGACGTTGTGTCGCCATGCAGACTTGAGGTTAACACGTTGGATCCCCCTAATAGTTCAATATACATACATATACATATAACCAATGCTCTTATTTCTGATTTAAATCAGCCTGTTTTTTCACCGGTAACACACTACCGCTCTGATTGGTCCACCGTCGGCCACTCACAGTAGGCGCCCTCGGTGATGACATCATGAGTGCCAGTGATGACACCGGGATGGACGAGGGGATTTAACACGAGGTAATACAATGTTTGATTGTCTTGAGAAAGGTCCCGTGGTGGACCGAAACATTGACGATTATTTTGTACTAATAAATTGCATTAAGATTCAGCAAAAAGACCCATGGGTGCTGCCCTTTTCTATTTGTATTTTGCATAATTTTTCTGGGAATGTGCACCTGGGCTATAACTTTGATTTAAAGAGTAAGTGCTTTCCATCTACTACTGTGCTCTCTCTCTCTCTCTCTCTCTCTATATATATATATATATATGTGTGTATCATTCTCTTCATTAAGGCCTTGAGAATCCTGAATATAAAATGTGAGAGGTACCTAGGGTTGCCATCTTTTCTTTAAAAAAATACCGGTCATGGAATTCCCTCCATAGACTTAACATTGGACAGAAGCCAACCGGCCTGCCAGTAAAATACCATTTGGGTGGCAACCCTAAAGGCACCTGGAAAATTCCAGACTGCATATTAGGGAAGCCTTGAGTGGAAAACTATTGAGATAAATGGTCTAGCATTAAAGGGGATGTATCACCCATATACAAGTTAGCCTGAATAGTTACATTATATTGCGAATATGTTCAAAAGTGTATTAATTTATTTTTTTAAAGCTCTATTTGGTCGAAATTGAAGTAATAAATGCTGCCCTGTACCTAGTTCCACATAGACTGCGGTTACTAACTTTGCACCGCAGTCTGTCACTCTGCCTCTGCTCCTCCCTCTATCCAGCCTCCTCCAATGACAGAGGATTTCTATCTGGAAGCTGGAGTGCTCTCATTAGCTAGATATCGATCTCTGCCAATGAGACGGCTCCAGCTTACAGGCAGACAGTCTCTATCATCATCGGAGGAGGCTGGATAGAGGGAGGAGAGCAGAGTGACGGAGTGCGGTGCAGAGCTGTACCCTCAGTCTGTCCAGAATTAGGGTGCAGGGCAATATTTATTCCTTCAATTTCGACCAAATAGAGCTTTAAAAAAATAAATTATGATGGCCCCAGGCATGTTCATTTTACATTGTTGCCCATTTAATACTTCTAATTCTTCTAATTCTTTAACTACTTCTAATTCTGTGAACCTCTTCAAATGGTAATGCACAATAATCTAAAATAAATTCAAAGACAATGGGGGAGATGCACTTAGGGGTCATTAACCCTTTATGTGCAAGAGGGGTACTCAACGCATTGCAAAGCCATGTGTGTCACTCAAAGGGTTAAAGATGTGATAAAGCATAGATTACTTTTCCAAATATATCGCTTCTCCAATTCCTATGTTATTCTATAAACCCTATGCATTGAGATTTATCCAGCTTTGGAGATCTTAGTGCACAGGCTCCATAGAATAACATAGGAAGTGGAGAAGTGAGATCACTGGAGAAGACATCACCTCTTTATCTCCTCTTTATCACTCCTTAGTGTACAACCCCCCAATGTGTATTCTCTGGTGTTTAAAAATCTGAGCCGCCATTGCCTGAAAGCTTTTGTTCTGAGAAAATTGGAGTATTGGAAGGGGAGGCTTCAGAGTCTGACCTACTTAAAAAACTTTATGATATATATGTATAATAGTGTGTATAGTTTTTTAATGGTTTTTATTATCCATCCTCTCTCCATTGCCCATGGTGGTGAGGGCTCTGGCTGGTGGCTTGTGCTCGTAGCCTCATTGGGGCTGATGGGAAGTTTTTCTGTCTCTTCCTCTAGGGCTTGACGGTTTGGCAGAGAGATCCTGTGGCTGCTGATCTAGGTGTGAGAACATGTCTGGAGCAGAGGGAATGACACAGTCCGTGATTCCTGTTCCTGTGGCGGAGGCAGTTACGGGATTGCCTGGGGTCTCCATGTCAGTGTGTGTGTTGGTGGGGAATTGATGTGTGGGGAGCTATTCAACATCTTTTGGGGGGGTGTCAGGATACGGCTTTGGGGGATCAGTCTGTTCCTCAGTCCGGGGTGAGATCTTTGGGTGGGCCCTCTTCCCAGGTTGGGCTGCTTTAGGTATGGGAATGCTGGCAGGTCCGCCATTGGATCCCCTACATGGAGGTGCTGGGTTGCTGAGGGTCTTGGGTTCCAGTGTGATGGAGCAGGTGGTTCCTGTAGCTGGTGGTCCAGCTGCTTGTCACGTTGCACAGGGTGGCACAGTATTTTGGTTCATACAAAGTTTTCAAGTTTTTTAGAGATTGAATAGGATTCTGTTACCACGGAGTGTTGTTTACTTTTAGACAAGCTGATTGATTTGCGGGAGGTGGTGTGTGTGTGTGTGTCAGTGGGCAAGGAAGGTGTCACTCCAGGAGTTGCAGTCTCTCTTGGGTAAGCTGAACTTTGTGTGTCGCATTATCACCATGGGGTCGGTCTTTAACCTCTGCTTAACTCAAGCTAAGGTAGGTGTGGTCCAGCCTCATTATTATATTTGTATAACTCTGCCTTTGGAGGAGGATTTACGTTTTTTGGGAACTTTTTCTAGATAAATAGAAAGGGTGGTCTTATTAGCAGTCACCAGTTCATTCCAATAGCAAGTTGGACTTGTGTACAGACATGGCAGGCTCTTTGGGTTTTGGAGCCTTGTTTGGCTCTGACTGGTGTTCGGCTCCTTGGGTTTCTGCTGGCTTGACCAGGAATCTTGTTTTTCTTTAAATGTTCCCGATTGTGGTCTTTCTGTGTTTGTGGGAGGATAGCATGCAGGGTAGCCAGGTAATTTTTCATTCCAACAATATGGGGGTGGTTATGGCAGTCAAAAATCTGTCCGCCTCTTCTGCCCCTGTCCTGTCCTTGCTTCGCTATCTGGTGCTGTGTTGTCTTTGTCTTAACATCTGTTTTCGGGCACGCCATGTGTCTAGTGTTCTCAGTGTGGTGGTTGATGTACGACCTCAGTTTCAGGTGGAGGAATTCTGGACAGCATGTCCTGGGGTGAAGGCAGTGGGTAGGCCATGCCTTGCCCATTTATGGGAGGAGGTCTCCTGGGTGAGGAATTCTTTGGCATCAGCAACTTTGGTGCAGTATGCGTCTGCGTGGGATGACTGGATCCGTTTGGAGGGCGTGGCAGGATCGCTTGATGTGAATCCGAGAGGGTTGACGGGGTCCTGTAGTTGGTATGGGACTGGCTTGGTAAGGGTCTTTCTCCTGCGGCCATAGCTGGTAAGGTGTTGTGGTTGGCTTTTGGGTTAAAATTGTGGGACTGGAGAGATGTTTCTTTTACAGGTTTGCCTCCTTGTCGATGTTGGATCCTCAGACCTTCCTTCATTTTTTGGGAGTGGCAGAGAGTGGTGGTACATTGTAGCAATTTGCAGCTGTCTTTCGACCCGTTGCTGGCTCAGGTGTCCTGGTATGGTTTCCAGGGTATGCAGTGGGCTCAGTGTTCCTGTGGTTTTGGGGTTGATGGGCAGGTTGTGTTTTCCCCCTCAGGTTTCCGTGGTACATTTGGGCGGTAATGACCTTGGCTCCATCCCAGCGTAGCTTTTGGGTGAGTGGATCATGGGCGATTTTTCCACTCTTCTTCACTGGATTCCAGGTCTGGCATTGGTTTGGTCTGAAATTATTCCTTGCTGCCGCTGGGTTGGAGCCAAGGATTCCAGGGCACTTTATAAGAGCAGGATATGGCTTAATCAGCAGGTGGCTACGTTTGTGCTTGAGAATGGTGGGTAGTGATTGCGGCATATGATTTATGAGGATAAGGCTCTCAGTTTGTTCCAGGATGATAACTGGGCTGGACTTTTTCAACCTGGAGTTGTCTAGGATGTTGGAGCAGACCGTGGCTTTATGTGGGGGGAATGTCCTGGCTGCGTAGGTGGTACGATCAGGCCCTGTGGTGCTTTGGGCTCTTGCCAATGGGTAAAACGGAAAAAGAATTGGTTGGATTATATTCTTAACAGGAAGATGTCAGGCCAGAGGCCTAGGGACAAAAGCACCTGGACTATGGTCGTGGGTTGTAGTCACTGCCCCCATTGAACTGCACAGACCACCTAATGGGGTGTGGTGGGGTGGAGTAATAATGGGGACTGACCTTAGGCTCAGTAAGGAGTGGGGCATAAAATGAATGCCTAATAATTTGGCAAGGGCTTGAAGTTGTGGTGGTTGTATTGTGTTAATAATTTAATAAAGCTGTGACCTGGTTTCATCCATACATGGTTTGTGTGTCTTACTGGGATCATTACCACATGCCTAAGACATGCAAAGTATAGCTTATTACTTGCTGTGTCTTTATAACTGGATTTATTCGTAATTCCTTTATTAAACTTATGTAAATATATATATATATATATATATATATATCCACCAGCAATGAGGTCCAATAAAGCTATTTGATGAGCAAGCCTTTATACTAAATGATTGAAAATGCATATAAATACATTATCAAGCAAAATGTAGATTCATTACATGTAACGGAAGATGTATGTAGAAGAGGACATTATAGAGGTTCTCATATGTAAGTGCTGAGAGTATTCTTATCACCACCCTGAGTGAATGTAAGAACCAAGAGTCCCACATAGATTTTATTGCAGCACAAAGAATCACAGAGTTTCAAGCTGCATCTTGGTACCAGGCGATATCCAAAAAGTCTGTTTTTTTTTTTTGCACAGTCTAATAACTCATTAGCATACATTTGCTAGATTGTGTCCCAAAGAACCAGTTCTGTCAGTTGTGGCCATTTAAAGGGATAGTAATAATTAGGATGTAAAAAATATGTGTTGTAGGGTTTTTGTCCCCAAATAAAACAAGGGTACTCCCACTGCTGAGAGATATTTTATTAAAGGGATAGTAATATTTAAAATGTAAAAAAATATATGTTGTAGGGTTTATCCTCCTGAGTGAAACAAGGGAACTCCCACTGCTGAAAGGTGTTTTATTCATAAGTTATTACAGCTCAAATTTTAATTTTTTAGCTTCAATATCACAGTGGCCTGAAATTGTACAGTGGCGCTGTTGCTACACCATCCTATGGACAGCTCTGGTCCCAGGACCATAAATCTACTGAGAAAACCTTGCTACTCTGACTCACTAAGAACATAATGGGGGTGATGCACTAAGGGGTGCAAGGTGAGGTAGACTTCTTCAGTGATATCACTTCTCCAGTTCCTATGTTATTCTATGGAGCCTGTGCACTAAGATTTCTCCAACATCAGAGATCTTAGTGCATAGGCTCTATAGAATAACACAGAAACTGGAGAAGTGATATCACTGGAGACGTGATCTTCACGTTATCACCTCTTTATCACTCCATTGTGCATAACCCCGAATATCATTTTCGGTTGCTATAAAAACATTGCTCTACAACAAAGTTGAACGTGTGAAGGAGCCCTTAGGACAGTAAGAGTGACCCCCAATTATAGAGTAATAAATAATGGATGCGTCACTGTTTCACAATGCATTAAACACTCTGTATCTTCCAACAGGTTAACCCATTAACATCATGTGACTTGCCAGTCCATCAAGCCATTCCTGATGTTAAAGCGATAGTAATGTTTCAAAATAAAAGCAGCTCCAATTAATCTTCATAGTATTTGGGCCATGGAAAGTGTTATATCAATACGGTCAGAGTTGTAGTTCAAGAGTAATTGAATGATAAAGTATCCCCCTCCCGCTCCTTTTACTGATGTAACACTGCTCACCTCAGACCAGCAAGAGTCTGGATGGATCACAGAGAGGGACAATCTTCAGTGATCATAAGGGAAAAACCTGTTAAGGGGGGGGGCAGGGTTTTCCTTATGATCACAGTAAGAAGATTGTCCCTTGCTGTGATCTGTCCGGTCAAGAGACCAGATTCCACATCTGAGGTGAGCAGTGTTACACTAGGTAAAAGGGGCGGGAGGAGGATACTTTATCATTCAATTACTCTTGAACTACAACTCTGACAGTTTTGAAATAACACTCTCCAAATACTATGAAGATGAATTGGAGCTGCTTTTATTTTGAAACATTACTATCACTTTAAGGACCGGTGACGGTCCTGCAGATCTGTCATCCCAGAATTCAATACGACAAAAAAAAGTTCCATGGTATTTAATGGCCTCCACTCCCTGGATAGGTTGGTCGTCAAGGGGCTAAAAAAATAGTTAAACACATTACAGCTGGATTAAGTATTAATAGATAGTGATTAACTAGGCGTGGATATTAATGTAACACTCCACATGGTAGTCATTAGGTGAATTCCAATATTAACCCCTTACCGCCTGAGGACGTACCTGTACGTCCCGAGCGGATGTCCCAGGTGGACAGAGAATGTACATGTACGTCCCGGAAGTCATTTAAACAAATGGAAAAAAGTTTGGCTTGCGTTAAGTGCTGGCCGCATGCGTGCACGGCCGGTCACTAAGGGGTTAAATATCTGAACAGGTTATTTTTCAGAAATCATTAATATCACTTCATATCACTTGTGAACAGCGAACATAACTCATAAGAAAATGGAGCAATTCTGGGGCAAACCAATTGCACCATAGAGGGCAATTTTAAATTTCTAAAATTCCCATGGATTTAAATGGGGTTTTAACCCCTCGAATACTAGACAGCTATTCTGGGATTCAAGAGGTTAAAAGCAGAATTGAAATCACTGAGATTTATATATCCGTCCCCATATGGCGCAGCTGGTTTGCCCCAGAATTGCACTACTTAGGGCTCGGAGTGTTGTTATGAATGTAGAATTTATATGTACATGCAGCGCAATCACAGTAATGTATTTCTAACATGGCCAATATTCATTTTCCTACAATGGTCATGAAATATAAATAATAGCAGCGTGTTGGCTATTTATTATAATTAACCCCTTGAATGCTAGAGAGGTCTCCAATGCATTACTTTGCTATGCTTTGGAGACCTCTCTAACATTCTAAAGGTTAAATAAAATTGGTGTAATCCATCAAATAAATGTTATGTTCAGTACATGTGCATTGCCTGTTGATGTCCTGGAGGCACTAGTGGCTCTTACTGTGAAAATGATGTGTATGTATTCCAGACCTAAATTACCCACAATATGACGTGCCCTATCATTATGTATCATTCTTATTACTGTTACAGTGTGCCAAGTTGTAATCAGCTGATATTTACTGTTTAGCAGCTAAGAGGTGATGGGTAGTTTGAATTAAATTATGGTTAGGAAACGGTCCTTCAGAACACAAAATGTCTGGGCTGGATTTACATCGCAGACTCCCCTAGATAAGGGACTCTAACTATCATAAGCTCCGCCCATGGCCACACCCCTAATCCTTATATGACCCCCACCCCCAGTTCCCTCTACTGTTTCCTGGCACAGAAAATATCCCTGGCCTATAGCAAGCCTACATCCAACTGGTTAAATAATTGCCTGTAAAGGGGAATGCATTTGGTGCAGCGACATTGAGGCTGCTCTGGCCACACCCACAATTTGGAATGTGGGTGTGGCCAGCAGAGCTGAGGCATCACACCTCAAAATGTGGAGCTTGAGTTACCTCCTCTGTCTAATGGGAAATCTGGCACTACACAATGGGCTGTGTGTATATAGGGTAATAAACTACACTATGGGTGCCACTCCTTTTCTATGAAGACTTTGAGGAAAGATGTCAATCTTGAGTTTCAAGTGTATATGTATGGTAATTATTCTACACAGTCTGCTATCTCTTATCAGTCTGATTGTAAGACCTACGAATACGTGTCAGTTTATGAATGTGTCCCTTCATTATCCTTAACAAAAACTCTAGAAAATGTCAGGCGTTCTCTGAAAATTACAGATTACATATTAGGGGTGCCCGAAGCAAAAGCAGATTAACAACTCCTGCTCTGTAATGAGCGTACAGTTCTGTTTGGGATTTTATAAGAGATTGGGTTAGAGAAAAATGATTAGAAAGGGAAATTTGCATGCAAAAAAAAAGCATTGTGACGATCACGTCACACACATGATGACATCACACACTGTCAATCACGCTGCACACATGATGACATACCTTTTTAATAAAGGAAGAGGCCAGCAGTCCATTGCTCACTTGTACTGGTCCATTAGTGGCGTTATCAGTGATCCCTTGTCTCTGTTCCTGGTGCCTGATCCTTGGCTTCCATCCTGCGCTGCCTGACCCTGACCATGGATTGCCTGTCCACTCTCTGTGATTTCTCCCCTTTGTCTTTGTTTGTTGGACTTCTGTCTGCTCTGCTTCTGAATAAGTCTCATCTAGCGATTCAGCTACACACCTGTTCCTACTGCCTTCAACATGCTGTTCAGCTTTAACCCTTTACAAACTATACACCGGTATACATCTGCCTACTGTCTTCAGCAGTCTGTTCAGCTTTAACCCTGTAGAATCTATTCACCTGTGCACCTATGTATCCTGCCGTCAGCAGTCTGTTCAGCTTTAACCTTATACAAGCCATACACACAGGGCCAGATTTAGAATTAGGCAAAGTAGGCATCTGCCTACAGGCGCACCCAACAGAGGGGCGTCTGTCACTGGGATCATGTGTGTTTCATTTTTTTTAAACATTTTTTTATTAAAGTCGCCTCAGTCACCTCCCCGCCCAGCGCCATGAAGACAGGTCTGTTCCTCCTTCTTCGGCACAGACCTGTAGCTGCTGTGCTTCCTCGCCTGGATTTTAGTAATACAGAGCACTGGGAGATGACATCATCTCCCAGTGCTCTGCATTACTGAAGACCGCGCGGGAGCTCCAGCAGCTACAGGTCTGCAGAAGGAGGAGGCACAGACCTCTCTTGCCTCTGGAACACCAGGGAAGAGGTAGGATACGGACACTGGGGCAATGTGAGGGTAATATGGAGATGATGGGGGCAATATTGAGTTGATGGGGGGCAATATGGAGCTGATCATGGGGGCAATGTGGAGATGATGGGGCAATATGGAGCTGATGGGGGGCATTGTGAGGGCAATGTGGAGATGATGGGGGCAACATGGAGCTGATGGGGGCAATATGGAGCTGATGGGGGGCAATGTGTAGCTGATGGGGGCAATGTGTAGCTGATGGGGGGCAATGTGAAGGCAATATGGTATATGGAGATGATGGGGGCAGTATGGAGCTGATGGGGGCAATGTGAGGGCAATATGGTATATGGAGATGATGGGGGCAATGTGAGGGCAATATGGAAATGATGGTGGCAAGTTGGAGATTAGGAGCATTGTGGAGGTGTCCAGTGCAGATGGCCCATGGGGTGGGTGCGCTTCAGATTTCTGTGCCTACAGGCTCCTGAGATGTAAATCCGGCCCTGCATACACGTGTGTAAGCTATATACCTGATGTACCTCTGCTTCTTGTCATCACATGTTGCTCAGTCTTAATTTGTATCCACAACTACTGACTACACAGCCATCCCTCTGGATTTGTGGCCTGCCATTGGGTTCCATTATCTGTACACCATTTCAAGAATAAAGAAGCTTTATGCTAAAACTCTGTGAAACCATCTCTTCTCGGTTCCAGTAAGCTTACATTCGCAGAGTTAACCTGTTCTGGGACACATTGGTGAAAAAAACCACATACATTGCCGGGCTTTACTTGTTCTCGCATGCTTCCAGAGTTATAACAGTTTAAATTGTTTTTTTTTTTTTTTTTTTTATTAACAATGCCCTCTAGTGGCCAGATTTCAGATAGATATTCTGTTGCATTCTATGGGAGAGGGGAATCACTGACAACAGCTTTCCATAATATAGGAAACTGCTGACTCAGTCAGTCTAAATTTTCAGGACGTAAGATCCCTGGATTTATGATTGCTCAGGGCATAACAGTTTTGAAAGGTTCTAACTTGTGAATAATGTATATGCCAGCAATAGTAGTGGCCTCCTTTTACTCAACAGGAAAAGCCCTATAACATATATATGTTTCATTACAAACTATATTGTCTCTTTAATAAGTTTATCAACTGTTGTACACAGAGTGTAGAGCTATTATAACTTTTGAATTAAACAATTACTGTCTGTGTGAATGCCCTTGTTTTACTCAGCACTAAAAGCTCTATAATAAAGGATTTACTTCTTCAGCTGTGTTTTTAACAATTTTTGTTACCTTTGTCTGTGTGTCTGCCACACACACCCAGGGGCGGCAGTAAGTAGGAGTTATTCAAATCTCCTCCATACTGCCTGTCCAGGAAACACTGGGGGGCCTGATTTTCAAAGGAGTGGCCAGGGGGCCAAAGGCCACTCTTGTCAAAATCTTGCCCTTAAATATTAGAGAGTTCTCCAAGGCAGATCTCCCAGTTTACTGTGAAGATAATGGAGCTCTGCACAGCTTTTTGATGTCGAGAAAGAAGCATGATAATGAGGTGATAAAGTGGAGATAACTTCTCCAGTGATATCACTTCTCCATTTCCTCTGTTATTCTATGGAGCCAATTCACTAAGATTTCTACAACTTTGGACATCTTAGTGCATAGGCACCATAAAATAACATAGGAACTGGAGAAGTGATATAATTGGAGAAGTTATCTCCACTTTATCACGCCTTAGTGAATAAACCCCATCATCTCCTTACCCTTCTCTTGTGAGAACATCTCCCCTTTCAGAGGCGTAACTAGAAGCCACCTGGCCCTCATGCAAAAATTGCCACCATACCCCCCCAATCACATTGCCCCCCATTGGCCACCTTCACATTGCCCCCAATCTCTACATTGTTCCCTATCTCCACCTCCGCATTGCCCCATTGACCCCCCAGTGTCCATCTCCTACCTCCCTGGTGGTCCAGCAACATGGCAGGAGAGGTCTGTGCCTTCTTCTGCACAGACCTCTATTAGCAGCAGGAGCTCATTCACGGTCCTCTCTTCAGTAATGCAGAGCGCTGGGAGATGATGTTGAAGAGGGAGCTCAGCTGCTAGAGGTCTGTGCTGAAGAAGGCACATACCTCAGCTTGTTTGTTGTTGAGGGAGCCGGGCGGGGGGGTGTGTGTGCAGGGGGTGTCCGGGCCCCCCACTGTCCCCTCGCTGTAGAAGCCCGTTCAGTACAAACTCACTGACACGTTGCTTCTATGGGGTGAGGAGAAGTTCCCATTAGCACAGAGTAAAGTGCTGATATCATCCAGTCATGCAGGTCTCTGTGATCTGGGATAGAACTGGTGAGTTACAAGCTATGGCAGTGGTTCTCAAGCAGGGTGCTGCAGCACTTTGGTGTGTGGCCTGGATGCCAGCTTATTATGCCACGTTTTTCTACAACGCATAAAATGTTATGGGTGCCCAGAAAATTCAATATTACATGTTAGGTTGCATTGAATGAAAAAAGGCTGAAAACCACTGATCTGTGGGAATTCTGGCCCATATTTATATGGGTAAACTGGAGTTATTCTGGATTAAACCAAGTGCACCATAGGGGACCAAATAAAAATTCCTGTTAAATGAAACTGGTCTTTTAACCCCTTGAATGCTAGAGAGGTCTCCAATGCATTGCTCTCCAATGCACTGGAGACCTTTCTAGCATTCGAGGGGTTAAAAAGTTCCAGTCAAATGCCTGCAAATGTAGGAATTTTATGGTGCAGTTGGTTTATGCCAGAATAACTCCATTTTGCTGATATAAATAAGGGCCAATGAGGGAGATTTATAAAAAAAAAACGTTCTTCAGACCATTTAAAGGACTGTCCTTAAAGCATGGCAACTGAAGATAACGTCAGGTCTGATTTATAAATGTTGTTATAAATATGGAGTTACTATGAATATTTTATCGCCTGGAATGCTTAAGAACAACCTGCACATGGTGTTAAAATTCTAGCGATAATATCGCAAATCTATCACCAACTGAGACAATTCTTTATAAAGCTGTTGGGCCAATATTTTCTTTCTCCCTAACGCCAATTTTCCTCAGCCTCTACTAGTTGAACAGTTAATCAGTTTATAAATAATGAAATGCATTATAACTCCATTTTAAAGACAATTTACAGAGTAACTCCATTTTTATAAATTTCCCCCGATGTTCCCACAGCTCTGAGGTCACAGCCAGAGGTTCAAAATGGTCTTTCATTTACACTGCCCTGCTCCTTTAAAAACCCTTCAAGTCCCTTAGAAGTATTCAAGTACGTTACAACGCAAAGGGTTAATACATTTGCTTATTAAAACAAAGGGTTAATACATTTGCATTAGGCAGAAATGGTTCCAGCAGTTGTTATGGAATGGGATTGTATTAATACCCACTATTCTGTAACTCGCGTGCTACAACAACAAACCCCTTACTGTAGCAGTAGTCGATTGCTGGCCCTCCAGCTGTTGAGAACAACATCACTGACTGGTGTGGGATAAAGGGAGCTGTAATGCCAAACAGCTGAAGGTCTATATATTGACTACCCCTTATTTACTGCCTTTCCCTTAGGACCTTTGTTTAAACACCTTCCTCAGCATTTTAAAAAAACTCCAGCACCAATATATTAAATTGGTTGATATAACTTTAAACATCAAGAACTTACAGCTATCATTTGTACAAATTAGTAATTCATATGTTACATCCCTAAAATATAATGCTATGCTTGTTTTTAGCACATGTGTAAATTGTTCTTTTCAGAGAATATTAATTTAACCCTTTGAGTGCCAGAGAGGTATCCATCCCATTGCGTTGCAATGGGTTGGATACCTGTCTGGCATTCAAAGGGTTAATTTTGTTTGTGCTGTTTGTAATGAGAGATAAGCATAGATGGGAACACTGTGCGTCTACCCTGGAGATGCCAGTTTTATGGCTTAATTACTGATTATCCGGAGGATGATTCAACAGCTACGAGAGATCTGTGGTATAACCCCACCCACTTTCTCAGCAATTCCCTCATCCTAATCCCACCCACTTCTATGAAGCCCCACCCACATAGTGACACTGATAGTGTCATATAAACAATCCCACTTCCACCCATACTGGTCACTTCAGGAGCTGTTGCCAGCAAAGTTCCCAGGTGTGGAGAAAAGAGCTCATGTCATTTCACTGATTGCAGTTAGTGCCCTCTGCTCTTGTCATATCTGATCATTCATGGATAATCCTGGACAATGAATCCCGGCCCCAGGAGCCATGTAACAGGCAGGAATGGCTGTTCACTCAGAGCATATGTACGTAACACTAGATTTTATGTCCCACAAAAAACAGTGGATTTTAATAGATGCTGCTGAAGGGTATTTAAGTGTCGTATAACTCCAGTCCACTTTTGGGAGATACTGTTCCTTTAAGTGCAGGTAGTCTTCCATGGGTATGTGCTGAAAGACAAAAGAGCACAAAAGGGGCAAATGAGCTGCAGCACAGAATACAAATAAAAATCCCCATTCATTTAACTCATTGAGTGCCAAAGGGGTGCGCACCACATTGCTCCACAATGTGTTGCATACCATCTGGCACGCAAAAGGTTAAATTCAATGCAACACATTGTATTGGAGACCTCTCTAGCAGACAAGGGGTTAATCTTGTGACTACTGTGTAATTGTTTCAGTCCAGAATTGTGGGATTTTTAGTTTTATACATACGCCCCATTGATGTCCACTAGAGGAAAACGTATTAATAAGCGCATGCTTTGCTATGTAACGGATGAATGACTGAGCCGAGTGTTAATGTGTAAAGACTTCTCCCGGATTGTGATAATCTCATCATTCCGATCCAGCGCGGTCCATGCACATCACAATCACTCCTATCTTATCACAGCTACTGAGGATGATGAACCGAGGAGAAAGGGAACAAGCCAAATGCAACATTCAGGGAAGGAAGCATTCACAGTGGGTTAAACTAGGCTTTTAACAACCTGAATACTGGAGAGATTTCCAATGCATTGTAAATCATTCAAGGGGTTTAAATCCCCATTTAAATCAAAGGTAATTTGGGGAATTTATATTTCTCCTCTCTGGTGCATTTGGATCATGCCATAATGATTTCAGATCTTCATAATACATCAGCCTCATTTTATTTTAACCCATGCCTCCCAAGTGTCCCTCTTTAGGAGATATTAGGGTCCATGCCTCCCAAGTGTCCCTCTTTAGGAGATATTAGGGGTCCATACCTCCCAAGTGTCCCTCTTTAGGAGATATTAGGGTCCATACCTCCCAAGTGTCCCTCTTTAGGAGATATTAGGGCTCCATACCTCCCAAGTGTCCCTCTTTAGGAGATATTAGGGTCCATACCTCCCAAGTGTCCCTCTTTAGGAGATATTAGGGGTCCATTTCTCCCAAGTGTCCCTCTTTAGGAGATATTAGGGTCCATACCTCCCAAGTGTCCCTCTTTAGGAGATATTTGGGTCCATACCTCCCAAGTGTCCCTCTTTAGGAGATATTAGGGGTCCATTCCTTCCAAGTGTCCCTCTTTAGGAGATATTAGGGTCCATACCTCCCAAGTGTCCCTCTTTAGGAGATATTAGGGGTCCATTTCTCCCAAGTGTCCCTCTTTAGGAGATATTAGGGTCCATACCTCCCAAGTGTCCCTCTTTAGGAGATATTTGGGTCCATACCTCTCAAGTGTCCCTCTTTAGGAGATATTAGGGGTCCATTCCTCCCAAGTGTCCCTCTTTAGGAGATATTTGGGTCCATACCTCCCAAGTGTCCCTCTTTAGGAGATATTAGGGGTCCATTCCTCCCAAGTGTCCCTCTTTAGGAGATATTAGGGTCCATACCTCCCAAGTGTCCCTCTTTAGGAGATATTAGGGGTCCATTTCTCCCAAGTGTCCCTCTTTAGGAGATATTAGGGTTCATACCTCCCAAGTGTCCCTCTTTAGGAGATATTTGGGTCCATACCTCCCAAGTGTCCCTCTTTAGGAGATATTAGGGGTCCATTCCTCCCAAGTGTCCCTCTTTAGGAGATATTAGGGTCCATACCTCCCAAGTGTCCCTCTTTAGGAGATATTAGGGGTCCATACCACCCAAGTGTCCCTCTTTAGGAGATATTAGGGTCCATACCTCCCAAGTGTCCCTCTTTAGGAGATATTAAGGTCTGTACCTCCTAAGTGTCCCTCTTTAGGAGATATTAGGGGTCCATACCTCCCAAGTATCCTTCTTTAGGAGATATTAGGGGACTCTACCTCGCAAGTGTCCCTCTTTAGGAAATATTAGGGTCCGTACCTCCCAATTGTCCCTCTTTAGGATATATTAGGGGTTCATACCTCCCAAGTGTCCCTCTTTAGGAGATATTAGGGGTCCATAACTCCCAAGTGTCCTTCTTTAGGAGATATTAGGGGTCCATATCTCCCAAGTGTCCCTCTTTAGGAGATATTAGGGCTCCATACCTCTCAAGTGTCCCTCTTTAGGATATATTAGGGGTACATACCTCCCAAGTGTCCCACTTTAGGAGATATTAGGGGTCCATACCTCCCAAGTGTCCCTCTTTAGGAGATATTAGGGGTATATACCTTCCAAGTGTCCCTCTTTAGGAGATATTAGGGGTCCATACCTCCCAAGTGTCCCTCTTTTGGAGATATTAGGGGTCCATACCTCCCAAGTGTCCCTCTTTAGGAGATATTAGGGGTACATACCTCCCACGTGTCCCTCTTTAGGAGATATTAGGGGTCCATACCTCCCAAGTGTCCCACTTTAGGAGATATTAGGGGTCCATACCTCCCAAGTGTCCATCTTTAGGAGATATTAGGGGTATATACCTTCCAAGTGTCCCTCTTTAGGAGATATTAGGGGTCCATACCTCCCAAGTGTCCCTCTTTAAGAGATATTAGGGGTCCATACCTCCCAAGTGTCCCTCTTTAGGAGACATTAGGGGTCCATACCTCTCAAGTGTCCCTCTTTAGGAGATATTAGGGGTACATACCTCCCAAGTGTCCCTCTTTAGGAGATATTAGGGGTCCATACCTCCCAAGTGTCCCTCTTTAGGAGAAATTAGTGCTCTATACCTCTCAACTGTCCCTATTTAGGAGATTTTAGGGGTCCAAAACTCCCAAGTGTCCCTCTTTAGGAGAAATTAGTGCTCTATACCTCTCAAATGTCCCTATTTAGGAGATTTTAGGGGTCCATAACTCCCAAGTGTAGCTCATTAAGAGATATTACGAGTCCATACCTCCCAAGTGTCCCTCTTTAGGATATATTAGGTATCCATACCTCCCAAGTGTCCCTCTTTAGCAGATTTTAGGGGTCCATACCTCCCAAGTGTTCCTCTTTAGGAGATATTAGGGGTACATACCTCCCAAGTGTCCCTCTTTAGGAGAAATTAGTGCTCTATACCTCTCAAATGTCCTTATTTAGGAGATTTAAGGGGTCCATAACTCACAAGTGTAGCTCTTTAAGAGATATTACGGGTCCATACCTCCCAAGTGTCCCTCTTTAGGAGATATTAGGGGTCCATACCTCCCACGTGTCCCTCTTTAGGAGATATTAGGGGTCCATACCTCCCAAGTGTCCATCTTTAGGAGATATTAGGGGTATATACCTTCCAAGTGTCCCTCTTTAAGAGATATTAGGGGTCCATACCTCCCAAGTGTCCCTCTTTAGGAGACATTAGGGGTCCATACCTCTCAAGTGTCCCTCTTTAGGAGATATTAGGGGTACATACCTCCCAAGTGTCCCTCTTTAGGAGATATTAGGGGTCCATACCTCCCAAGTGTCCCTCTTTAGGAGAAATTAGTGCTCTATACCTCTCAACTGTCCCTATTTAGGAGATTTTAGGGGTCCATAACTCCCAAGTGTCCCTCTTTAGGAGAAATTAGTGCTCTATACCTCTCAAATGTCCCTATTTAGGAGATTTTAGGGGTCCATAACTCCCAAGTGTAGCTCATTAAGAGATATTACGAGTCCATACCTCCCAAGTGTCCCTCTTTAGGAGATATTAGGTATCCATACCTCCCAAGTGTCCCTCTTTAGCAGATTTTAGGGGTCCATACCTCCCAAGTGTTCCTCTTTAGGAGATATTAGGGGTACATACCTCCCAAGTGTCCCTCTTTAGGAGAAATTAGTGCTCTATACCTCTCAAATGTCCTTATTTAGGAGATTTAAGGGGTCCATAACTCCCAAGTGTAGCTCTTTAAGAGATATTACGGGTCCATACCTCCCAAGTGTCCCTCTTTAGGAGATATTAGGGGTCCATACCTCCCAAGTGTCCCTCTTTAGGAGATATTAGGGGTACATACCTCCAAAGTGTCCCTCTTTAGGAGATATTAGGGGTCCATACCTCCCAAGTGTCCCTCTTTAGGAGAAATTAGTGCTCTATACCTCTCAAATGTCCTTATTTAGGAGATTTTAGGGGTCCATAACTCCCAAGTGTAGCTCTTTAAGAGATATTACGGGTCCATACCTCCCAAGTGTCCCTCTTTAGGAGATATTAGGGGTCCATACATCCCAAGTGTCCCTCTTTAGGAGATATTTGTGGTACATACCTCCCAAGTGTCCCTCTTTAGGAGATATTAGGGTCCATACCTCCCAAGTGTCCCTCTTTAGGAGATATTAGGGGACCATACCTCCCAAGTGTCCCTCTTTAGGAGATATTAGGGTCCATACCTCCCAACTGTCCCTCTTTAGGAGATATTAGGGGTCCATACCTCCCAATTGTCCCTCTTTAGGAGATATTAGGGTCTGTACCTCCTAAGTGTCCCTCTTTAGGAGACATTAGGGGTCCATACCTCCCAAGTATCCTTCTTTAGGAGATATTAGGGGTCTCTACCTCGCAAGTGTCCCTCTTTAGGAAATATTAGGGTCCGTACCTCCCAATTGTCCCTCTTTAGGAGATATTAGGGGTTCATACCTCCCAAGTGTCCCTCTTTAGGAGATATTAGGGTCCATACCTCCCAAGAATTCTTCTTTAGGAGATATTAGGGGTCTCTACCTCACAAGTGTCCCTCTTTAGGAAATATTAGGGTCTGTACCTCCCAATTGTCCCCTCTTTAGGAGATATTAGGGGTTCATACCTCCCAAGTGTCCCTCTTTAGGAGATATTAGGGGTCCATAACTCCCAAGTGTCCTTCTTTAGGAGATATTAGGGGTCCATATCTCCCAAGTGTCCTCTTTAGGAGATATTAGGGCTCCATACCTCTCAACTGTCCCTCTTTAGGATATATTAGGGGTACATACCTCCCAAGTGTCCCACTTTAGGAGATATTAGGGGTCCATACCTCCCAAGTGTCCCTCTTTAGGAGATATTGGGGTATATACCTTCCAAGTGTCCCTCTTTAGGAGATATTAGGGGTCCATAAGTCCCAAGTGTCCTTCTTTAGGAGATATTAGGGGTACATACCTCCCAAGTGTCCCTCTTTAGGAGATATTAGGGGTCATACCTCCCAAGTGTCCCTCTTTAGGAGAAATTAGTGCTCTATACCTCTCAATGTCCCTATTTAGGAGATTTGGGGGGTCCATAACTCCCAAGTGAAGCTCATTAAGAGATATTACGAGGTCCATACCTCCCAAGTGTCCCTCTTTAGGAGATATTAGGTATCCATACCTCCCAAGTGTCCCTCTTTAGCAGATTTTAAGGGTCCATACCTCCCAAGTGTTCCTCTTTAGGAGATATTAGGGGTACATACCTCCCAAGTGTCCCTCTTTAGGAGAAATTAGTGCTCTATACCTCTCAAATGTCCTTATTTAGGAGATTTAAGGGGTCCATAACTCCCAAGTGTAGCTCTTTAAGAGATATTACGGGTCCATACCTCCCAAGTGTCCCTCTTTAGGAGATATTAGGTATCCATACCTCCCAAGTGTCCCTCTTTAGGAGATATTAGGGGTACATACCTCCCAAGTGTCCCTCTTTAGGAGATATTAGGGGTCCATACCTCCCAAGTGTCCCTCTTTAGGAGAAATTAGTGCTCTATACCTCTCAAATGTCCCTATTTAGGAGATTTTAGGGGTCCATAACTCCCAAGTGTAGCTCATTAAGAGATATTACGAGTCCATACCTCCCAAGTGTCCCTCTTTAGGAGATATTAGGTATCCATACCTCCCAAGTGTCCCTCTTTAGCAGATTTTAGGGGTCCATACTCCCAAGTGTTCCTCTTTAGGAGATATTAGGGGTACATACCTCCCAAGTGTCCCTCTTTAGGAGAAATTAGTGCTCTATACCTCTCAAATGTCCTTATTTAGGAGATTTAAGGGGTCCATAACTCCCAAGTGTAGCTCTTTAAGAGATATTATGGGTCCATACCTCCCAAGTGTCCCTCTTTAGGAGATATTAGGAGTCCATACCTCCCAAGTGTCCCTCTTTAGGAGATATTAGGGGTACATACCTCCCAAGTGTCCCTCTTTAGGAGATATTAGGGGTCCATACCTCCCAAGTGTCCCTCTTTAGGAGAAATTAGTGCTCTATACCTCTCAAATGTCCTTATTTAGGAGATTTTAGGGGTCCATAACTCCCAAGTGTAGCTCATTAAGAGATATTACGAGTCCATACCTCCCAAGTGTCCCTCTTTAGGAGATATTAGGTATCCATACCTCCCAGAGTGTCCCTCTTTAGCAGATTTAGGGGTCCATACCTCCCAAGTGTTCCTCTTTAGGAGATATTAGGGGTACATACCTCCCAAGTGTCCCTCTTTAGGAGAAATTAGTGCTCTATACCTCTCAAATGTCCTTATTTAGGAGATTTAAGGGGTCCATAACTCCCAAGTGTAGCTCTTTAAGAGATATTACGGGTCCATACCTCCCAAGTGTCCCTCTTTAGGAGATATTAGGGGTCCATACCTCCCAAGTGTCCCTCTTTAGGAGATATTAGGGGTACATACCTCCAAAGTGTCCCTCTTTAGGAGATATTAGGGGTCCATACCTCCCAAGTGTCCCTCTTTAGGAGAAATTAGTGCTCTATACCTCTCAAATGTCCTTATTTAGGAGATTTTAGGGGTCCATAACTCCCAAGTGTAGCTCTTTAAGAGATATTACGGGTCCATACCTCCCAAGTGTCCCTCTTTAGGAGATATTAGGGGTCCATACATCCCAAGTGTCCCTCTTTAGGAGATATTTGTGGTACATACCTCCCAAGTGTCCCTCTTTAGGAGATATTAGGGTCCATACCTCCCAAGTGTCCCTCTTTAGGAGATATTAGGGGACCATACCTCCAAGTGTCCCTCTTTAGGAGATATTAGGGTCCATACCTCCCAACTGTCCCTCTTTAGGAGATATTAGGGGTCCATACCTCCCAATTGTCCCTCTTTAGAGATATTAGGGTCTGTACCTCCTAAGTGTCCCTCTTTAGGAGACATTAGGGGGTCCATACCTCCCAAGTATCCTTCTTTAGGAGATATTAGGGGTCTCTACCTCGCAAGTGTCCCTCTTTAGGAAATATTAGGGTCCGTACCTCCCAATTGTCCCTCTTTAGGAGATATTAGGGGTTCATACCTCCCAAGTTGTCCCTCTTTAGGAGATATTAGGGGTCCATACCTCCCAAGAATTCTTCTTTAGGAGATATTAGGGGTCTCTACCTCACAAGTGTCCCTCTTTAGGAAATATTAGGGTCTGTACCTCCCAATTGTCCCTCTTTAGGAGATATTAGGGGTTCATACCTCCCAAGTGTCCCTCTTTAGGAGATATTAGGGGTCCATAACTCCCAAGTGTCCTTCTTTAGGAGATATTAGGGGTCCATATCTCCCAAGTGTCCCTCTTTAGGAGATATTAGGGCTCCATACCTCTCAACTGTCCCTCTTTAGGATATATTAGGGGTACATACCTCCCAAGTGTCCCACTTTAGGAGATATTAGGGGTCCATACCTCCCAAGTGTCCCTCTTTAGGAGATATTGGGGGTATATACCTTCCAAGTGTCCCTCTTTAGGAGATATTAGGGGTCCATAAGTCCCAAGTGTCCTTCTTTAGGAGATATTAGGGGGTACATACCTCCCAAGTGTCCCTCTTTAGGAGATATTAGGGGTCCATACCTCCCAAGTGTCCCTCTTTAGGAGAAATTAGTGCTCTATACCTCTCAAATGTCCCTATTTAGGAGATTTGGGGGTCCATAACTCCCAAGTGAAGCTCATTAAGAGATATTACGAGTCCATACCTCCCAAGTGTCCCTCTTTTAGGAGATATTAGGTATCCATACCTCCCAAGTGTCCCTCTTTAGCAGATTTTAAGGGTCCATACCTCCCAAGTGTTCCTCTTTAGGAGATATTAGGGGTACATACCTCCCAAGTGTCCCTCTTTAGGAGAAATTAGTGCTCTATACCTCTCAATGTCCTTATTTAGGAGATTTAAGGGGTCCATAACTCCCAAGTGTAGCTCTTTAAGAGATATTACGGGTCCATACCTCCCAAGTGTCCCTCTTTAGGAGATATTAGGTATCCATACCTCCAAGTGTCCCTCTTTAGGAGATATTAGGGGTACATACCTCCCAAGTGTCCCTCTTTAGGAGATATTAGGGGTCCATACCTCCCAAGTGTCCCTCTTTAGGAGAAATTAGTGCTCTATACCTCTCAAATGTCCCTATTTAGGAGATTTTAGGGGTCCATAACTCCCAAGTGTAGCTCATTAAGAGATATTACGAGTCCATACCTCCCAAGTGTCCCTCTTTAGGAGATATTAGGTATCCATACCTCCCAAGTGTCCCTCTTTAGCAGATTTTAGGGGTCCATACCTCCCAAGTGTTCCTCTTTAGGAGATATTAGGGGTACATACCTCCCAAGTGTCCCTCTTTAGGAGGAAATTAGTGCTCTATACCTCTCAAATGTCCTTATTTAGGAGATTTAAGGGGTCCATAACTCCCAAGTGTAGCTCTTTAAGATATTATGGGTCCATACCTCCCAAGTGTCCGTCTCTTAGGAGATATTAGGGGTCCATACCTCCCAAGTGTCCCTCTTTAGGAGATATTAGGGGTACATACCTCCCAAGTGTCCCTCTTTAGGAGATATTAGGGGTCCATACCTCCCAAGTGTCCCTCTTTAGGAGAAATTAGTGCTCTATACCTCTCAAATGTCCTTATTTAGGAGATTTTAGGGGTCCATAACTCCCAAGTGTAGCTCTTTAAGAGATATTACGGGTCCATACCTCCCAAGTGTCCCTCTTTAGGAGATATTAGGGGTCCATACATCCCAAGTGTCCCTCTTTAGGAGATATTTGTGGTACATACCTCCCAAGTGTCCCTCTTTAGGAGAAATTAGGGTCCATACCTCCCAAGTGTCCCTCTTTAGGAGATATTAGGGGGTCCATACCTCCCAAGTGTCCCTCTTTAGGAGATATTAGGGTCCATACCTCCCAAGTGTCCCTCTTTAGGAGATATTAGGGTCTGTACCTCCTAAGTGTCCCTCTTTAGGAGACATTAGGGGTCCATACCTCCCAAGTATCCTTCTTTAGGAGATATTAGGGGTCTCTACCTCGCAAGTGTCCCTCTTTAGGAAATATTAGGGTCCGTACCTCCCAATTGTCCCTCTTTAGGAGATATTAGGGGTTCATACCTCCCAAGTGTCCCTCTTTAGGAGATATTAGGGGTCCATACCTCCCAAGAATTCTTCTTTAGGAGATATTAGGGGTCCCTACCTCACAAGTGTCCCTCTTTAGGAAATATTAGGGTCCGTACCTCCCAATTGTCCCTCTTTAGGAGATATTAGGGGTTCATACCTCCCAAGTGTCCCTCTTTAGGAGATATTAGGGGTCCATACCTCCCAAGAATTCTTCTTTAGGAGATATTAGGGGTCTCTACCTCACAAGTGTCCCTCTTTAGGAAATATTAGGGTCTGTACCTCCCAATTGTCCCTCTTTAGGAGATATTAGGGGTTCATACCTCCCAAGTGTCCCTCTTTAGGAGATATTAGGGGTCCATAACTCCCAAGTGTCCTTCTCTTTAGGAGATATTAGGGGTCCATATCTCCCAAGTGTCCCTCTTTAGGAGATATTAGGGCTCCATACCTCTCAACTGTCCCTCTTTAGGATATATTAGGGGTACATACCTCCCAAGTGTCCCACTTTAGGAGATATTAGGGGTCCATACCTCCCAAGTGTCCCTCTTTAGGAGATATTGGGGTATATACCTTCCAAGTGTCCCTCTTTAGGAGATATTAGGGGTCCATAAGTCCCAAGTGTCCTTCTTTAGGAGATATTAGGGGGTACATACCTCCCAAGTGTCCCTCTTTAGGATATATTAGGGGTCCATACCTCCCAAGTGTCCCTCTTTAGGAGAAATTAGTGCTCTATACCTCTCAACTGTCCCTATTTAGGAGATTTTAGGGGTCCATAACTCCCAAGTGTCCCTCTTTAGGAGAAATTAGTGCTCTATACCTCTCAAATGTCCCTATTTAGGAGATTTGGGGGGTCCATAACTCCCAAGTGAAGCTCATTAAGAGATATTACGAGTCCATACCTCCCAAGTGTCCCTCTTTAGGAGATATTAGGTATCCATACCTCCCAAGTGTCCCTCTTTAGCAGATTTTAAGGGTCCATACCTCCCAAGTGTTCCTCTTTAGGAGATATTAGGGGTACATACCTCCCAAGTGTCCCTCTTTAGGAGAAATTAGTGCTCTATACCTCTCAAATGTCCTTATTTAGGAGATTTAAGGGGGTCCATAACTCCCAAGTGTAGCTCTTTAAGAGATATTACGGGTCCATACCTCCCAAGTGTCCCTCTTTAGGAGATATTAGGTATCCATACCTCCCAAGTGTCCCTCTTTAGGAGATATTAGGGGTACATACCTCCCAAGTGTCCCTCTTTAGGAGATATTAGGGGTCCATACCTCCCAAGTGTCCCTCTTTAGGAGAAATTAGTGCTCTATACCTCTCAAATGTCCCTATTTAGGAGATTTTAGGGGTCCATAACTCCCAAGTGTAGCTCATTAAGAGATATTACGAGTCCATACCTCCAAGTGTCCCTCTTTAGGAGATATTAGGTATCCATACCTCCCAAGTGTCCCTCTTTAGCAGATTTTAGGGGTCCATACCTCCCAAGTGTTCCTCTTTAGGAGATATTAGGGGTACATACCTCCCAAGTGTCCCTCTTTAGGAGAAATTAGTGCTCTATACCTCTCAAATGTCCTTATTTAGGGAGATTTAAGGGGTCCATAACTCCCAAGTGTAGCTCTTTAAGAGATATTATGGGTCCATACCTCCCAAGTGTCCCTCTTTAGGAGATATTAGGGGGTCCATACCTCCCAAGTGTCCCTCTTTAGGAGATATTAGGGGTACATACCTCCCAAGTGTCCCTCTTTAGGAGATATTAGGGGTCCATACCTCCCAAGTGTCCCTCTTTAGGAGAAATTAGTGCTCTATACCTCTCAAAATGTCCTTATTTAGGAGATTTTAGGGGTCCATAACTCCCAAGTGTAGCTCTTTAAGAGATATTACGGGTCCATACCTCCCAAGTGTCCCTCTTTAGGAGATATTAGGGGTCCATACATCCCAAGTGTCCCTCTTTAGGAGATATTTGTGGGTACATACCTCCCAAGTGTCCCTCTTTAGGAGAAATTAGGGTCCATACCTCCCAAGTGTCCCTCTTTAGGAGATATTAGGGGTCCATACCTCCCAAGTGTCCCTCTTTAGGAGATATTAGGGTCCATACCTCCCAAGTGTCCCTCTTTAGGAGATATTAGGGTCTGTACCTCCTAAGTGTCCCTCTTTAGGAGACATTAGGGGTCCATACCTCCCAAGTATCCTTCTTTAGGAGATATTAGGGGTCTCTACCTCGCAAGTGTCCCTCTTTAGGAAATATTAGGGTCCGTACCTCCCAATTGTCCCTCTTTAGGAGATATTAGGGGTTCATACCTCCCAAGTGTCCCTCTTTAGGAGATATTAGGGGTCCATACCTCCCAAGAATTCTTCTTTAGGAGATATTAGGGGTCCCTACCTCACAAGTGTCCCTCTTTAGGAAATATTAGGGTCTGTACCTCCCAATTGTCCCTCTTTAGGAGATATTAGGGGTTCATACCTCCCAAGTGTCCCTCTTTAGGAGATATTAGGGGTCCATAACTCCCAAGTGTCCCTCTTTAGGAGATATTAGGGGTTCCATACCTCTCAACTGTCCCTCTTTAGGATATATTAGGGGTACATACCTCCCAAGTGTCCCACTTTAGGAGATATTAGGGGTCCATACCTCCCAAGTGTCCCTCTTTAGGAGATATTGGGGTATATACCTTCCAAGTGTCCCTCTTTAGGAGATATTAGGGGTCCATAAGTCCCAAGTGTCCCTCTTTAGGAGATATTAGGGGTACATACCTCCCAAGTGTCCCTCTTTGGGAGATATTAGGGGTCCATACCTCCCAAGTGTCCCTCTTTAGGAGAAATTAGTGCTCTATACCTCTCAACTGTCCCTATTTAGAAGATTTTAGGGGTCCATAACTCCCAAGTGTCCCTCTTTAGGAGAAATTAGTGCTCTATACCTCTCAAATGTCCCTATTTAGGAGATTTTGGGGGTCCATAACTCCCAAGTGTAGCTCATTAAGAGATATTACGAGTCCATACCTCCCAAGTGTCCCTCTTTAGGAGATATTAGGTATCCATATCTCCCAAGTGTCCCTCTTTAGCAGATTTTAGGGGTCCATACCTCCCAAGTGTTCCTCTTTAGGAGATATTAGGGGTACATACCTCCCAAGTGTCCCTCTTTAGGACAAATTAGTGCTCTATACCTCTCAAATGTCCTTATTTAGGAGATTTAAGGGGTCCATAACTCCCAAGTGTAGCTCTTTAAGAGATATTACGGGTCCATACCTCCCAAGTGTCCCTCTTTAGGAGATATTAGGGGTCCATACCTCCCAAGTGTCCCTCTTTAGGAGATATTAGGGGTACATACCTCCCAAGTGTCCCTCTTTAGGAGGTATTAGGGGTCCATACCTCCCAAGTGTCCCTCTTTAGGAGAAATTAGTGCTCTATACCTCTCAAATGTCCTTATTTAGGAGATTTTAGGGGTCCATAACTCCCAAGTGTAGCTCTTTAAGAGATATTACGGGTCCATACCTCCCAAGTGTCCCTCTTTAGGAGATATTAGGGGTCCATACATCCCAAGTGTCCCTCTTTAGGAGATATTTGTGATACATACCTCCCAAGTGTCCCTCCTTAGGAGATATTAGGGTCCATACCTCCCAAGTGTCCCTCTTTAGGAGATATTAGGGGTCCATACCTCCCAAGTGTCCCTCTTTAGGAGATATTAGGGGTCCATACCTCCCAAGTGTCCCTCTTTAGGAGATATTAGGGGTCCATACTTCCCAATTCTCCCTCTTTAGGAGATATTAGGGTCTA